>JAWDGP010005397.1:157500-175000 GCA_033675545.1 Elysia crispata | reverse complement strand
AAGAAGATAACTTTTAATCGTTTTCTATGAAACATTATTTAAGTTGTTATCTCCCTTCTATGCTTTCTATGAAACATTATTTAAGTTGTTATCTCCCTTCTATACTAATTGTGCACTCGTGGTATTTTCACAAGATTACTAATATTTTCCACATCTCGCATCTTGTATACCCCTTTGTCAGCCAAATGTAAATCTTCATGATGAAGTACATGTATAGCTAATTGAATTATTTCTCTAAAGTTATAGGACAGAGACCAGTTCAAATTCCTCCCCAGAAACGGTAGACTTTAAAATCCTTAGATTGTTAAATCTACAGAGAGATCCTCACATTTAATGGTCGGGAAGCTGAGTTGATTTTTTCTTTTGACCAATGAATCTTGCAGCATTAGTAAAAAAACAGTTGTCTAAAATTGTGAAATCCAAATCGTTTCATTTATAGATCTCATTGTTATGTCGGTTAAAAAGAGCAGCCGTGAATACCTGCAAGGCAGTGCAGTACAGGTCCTTTATGCACTCCATACCTTCTTAATAGATTTTTAAATTTAATGATCTTATAGGTTTGGGAAGTACATGTTAGCTGATTTCTCATCATTGTGACTCTCAAAATACCGTAAAAAATGACTAAGCTTCAATTTTCGGCTTCGTGATTGCGGAAGAATATTTTTATTGTATACTTTCTTTTTATTTTGTTACTGATATGGTAACTCTTTCTTTGGTAACGTTATAAATGAGGTTCGTTGAATCTAAAGTTGAATCCTTCTGAGCTACATTACACAAGATTTGGAAACAATACTAAAGCAAACTGTATCGGAGGTTATATGGCAAAGATCACCAAATAATTTGAATATGTGATAGTATGTGTTTGTGTGTGTGTGTGTGTGGGGGGGGGGGAGGGGGTGAATTATTTTCTTTTGCCATGATATCTTATAAAAACGTTGTAATGATCCAGAGACACAACTAATGCCTAAATCCCGCTGTCATCTTGCTGTGAGCCGGCCTGGACCGAGTGAGCTCACACTCATGCCCGTGTCGAGGATACTCTAGATGGACTGAAACACAAAAAGAAATATCAAAAAACACAAAGACACATTCCCAAGAAGATATACAGATCTCTGTCATAATAACTCGTGAAAACTCACAAAAAGTAGCAAGATATATATTTACCTTCCAGAGCCTTTACCAGAGACAGAGCATTCTTTTGCCATGGTCTCTAGAATAACATGTGTCACAAAAGACTGATAGCTGTTCTGATGTCTTGGTTTTCTATGCTGTTACAAATTATTTTGTTTTCTCTGTGTAATGAATATCGGAATAAGTGTACCAATAGTAACTACGGACACCCATCTTGCTGTAATTGTGCGGACTCTAACAGCATAGATTGCCGTATATGATCGTGAACTTCATCGCTGTAACCAAACAAAGCTTGTCTCGTTGACTGATCGCTTCATTTCTCCCACAAGAGGGTGATACAAGACATCTTTCTGTCCGTTAAAGAAGCCCTCGTTCAGCAAAACAGATGAAATAATGGGACACACTAGTATCATGTACTATTGAATTGGATTCGAACCGGCAACCATTAGGCAGCCTGTTGGGGTCACGGACAGCAGCCTTCTGGACGTGACGGAATCTCGTCCTCTCCTGGCTGATGGGAAACTCAACACTATGTTCAATTACTCTCTTGAGAACGGGTTATACTGGCACCCTTAAGGTGTCCTCACTGTTTCACATCAGTCAGTGACGAAAACACTGTCTTTCTCTGTCTGTCTCTCTCTCTCTCTCTCTCTCTCTCTCTCTCTCTCTCTCTCTCTCTCTCTCTCTCTCTCTCTCTCTCTCTCTCTCTCTCTCTCTCTCTCTCTCTCTCTCTCTCTCTCTCTCTCTCTCTGCGAGAGACATAGAAAGACGCATTAAAGAATTTATTAAAAAAAGAAATAAGCCTGGTTTTGGATTTGAGAGTAGGGGAGTAAAAAAATAAAAACATGGCTAAGTGCATTCTGATCCAGGACAGTTTTTGTTCGAATTGATAACTTCTTTCTATTCGTAAAGTGTGGGTCACGAATTGTTTCCTCTACAGTAAATAAATGTCTATTTTATTTAAGAAAAAAAAGAAGCAACAATTTAGTTTCTCCTGGTACGATGTCTATATCTCGTGGCTTTGTTTTTATATTTTCTTTATCGCTTCACTGTCACCACCATCCTCCCCCATACCCGAGCCACAGAAAAGCTCTCAAGTATCGTAATAATACTAAGCTCTTAGAAGTATTAGAGTAATATAGTAGAGAATATCGTTGATATCTTTTTTCTGCCGGTTCCTTCATCACCTTTAGCACTGTTTAATTGGAATAAACGCAGCTTTATTAAAACAAGCAGCCTCATGTAAAAACCAACATCGTATTAAGAGCTCTGGTTAATTATACATCTCACAAGTTCCTCTAAGAAGGAGTACTTCGTAAAAAACTGACTACCCTAACATCGGTAATTTATTTTTTATCTTTCATTTTGATCTGGTCTTGATGAAACCCATTAAGAACTTCAGCGAGAAAAGACCTTAGAGGAGAGGGTTTTTCCAGATTTCTGGGCGGACCAGCAATTTGGAGCTCTCTTCAACGCAGTTTCAGCCTGTTGGTCAACTTGAGCTTTCTCAACATCTGGTTTATGAGCCCGCATCAAAATTTGATCGCAAATCTTTGTAAAGCCGCAACATAACAGATGGACAATACGTTCTTTTCAATCAAATAGATAATAGAGTAACGTTTTTATGCTTCAGTCAGGCTGTACGACGCCAGAATACCTCGCCAGGGTTTCAAGTAGGAATCTCCCGTGGGTAAAATCACCATAGTAGATCTCCGTATCAATCATATAGAGACCCAAATCTATAGATGGAAAAAACAGTTGGAATTTTATTCCTACCTTTTCATGTCTCTCTGATGAAAATAGAATTCAATAGCCGAAAAAGCCATAATACCCTACAAACATTATATCATCCCAAAAATCTACATATTAAGAGGTTTTTCAAGTTTCTCTAAATAGAACTTCCAGCCACGCCTTGGGTCCATGTTCGGCTATGTTTGATGAGCAACCCACAGTCCTAGTTTTATCACTGGTGTAGAACTCTCCAATCCGGTCACATTAACTATTGTAGTACGGTCCTCCAGCCTTGTCAAGCCGGCCCCGATAGTCCGCTACTCGATAGTGCCACAGTCTTGTTTTGATCAGAATAATTCATAAGAGCTGCTGGTCGATGCTGTTTGGGCGGAGATCAATATGAAGCACCGCGTATCGATTATATTCCCGATCCAGGATTTCACTTGTGGCTGGCAGGTCTGGTCTCTGGTGTGAGACTGATGGTGTTAGTTACATGTATGCAGGCTACATCAGCTACAGCAGTGTCAGAATATGCCAGGCTTGGAGCCTGTTGAGTGCAGTGTTTACAGTTTCAGGGCTGGACTGGAGTTATCACTAAAGGGTGTTCTGTCTTCTTTTCGGACACCGTGAATTTCTTTAGAATGGAGTTCTAGCTCATTAATTTTGGTCGTAGTTTCAAGTTCCATGCCGGTAAGATAGAGTTTAACAAGAATTTATGTCTGTGAATGAAGTTTGGTAAGTGTCACTCGGAGCCGCACTCCACTCGCAACAAATGAGTACGCAAAAGTTTTTTAATCGCAAATTGAAATATGGTTTTTGTTTGAATTCTCTCTATATCTATCAATACTGATGTAATTAAAATTGTAATTAGTTTAAAGACGTGAAAAAGATTTGCATGAAATACTTTATGGTAGGGAATATAACAGAGTCAAATAATGTCTAGAAGCTCTATTATAGACCACCCACTTTTTCTAGGATTTCTGTCGCTTGCAGTTGCGCAAAATAATAGTAAGAGACATCTCGCGAATAGCTTGCTGACTCTACCAAAGGCAATCTGAATGATTAATTATTTACAAGAGACATGAAAAATGGATAATTTAATATTAAAACATTATCACTATCACATACATTACAAAATTATTTTAAATTAAAATAAACAGACTTGTACTTTGTGACAGTTATAGAAAAAATAAATCAATAGCAATGTCACTTACCGCATTAATAGCAATAGAAATAAGAGCTGCAAAAAAGCATTAATAACAGCTTAAAACCAAAATGAGTGATAAAAACAAATCAGTTATTAATAGTTCGGTGCCAATCTTAAATATTCAAAGAAACATTTTCTTATATGAATCACTGAACATTTAATCCATAGGTATTTAATTTGAAAAGTGGATGTCGTAAAGTTTCTTTTTAAATCATCAGTTTCTCCACGAACCTATACACACACACACTTACAACTGAAACAGAACTTAAAAGTATACCCGCAATGTGGAATCTAACCTTTGAACTATAGGCTCAAAATTTTTCAAAGATTAGTAAAATATATCAAGTAAACTTTCATAGATATCTTGTACACATCACCAATGAAAACAAAAACTACGAAACAACGAAAACAGCAACGACAACATATAAAATACACTGGCACATGAAAAACAACAGCAAGAATAACAACAACAAAAATAAAAATAAACAAACACAGATGTGATTTTTTTTAATGTTAATGAAATTTTTAAGAGGAATGCACATTTTCGGCACAAAAAAATGACTAAATAATTGTATGATATTTCTTTTTGATTTTTTTAAATTAGATAAGACGATTTATAGAAACCATTCGAATTATTCATTTATTTTTTTGTGACGGCTAGATTCACAGTGTTGAAAATTAATGTTTCTAATTTAGTTAGTGAATCTAATCAAGAGATCAGCGTCCTGGCATGTAGCCCTTACTTAGCCTGTATTTAAGATTCTAACATTAAAACCTCTCTTTACAAACAGCAACACCACCAACTAGAACTACCACCTGAATACCTGGAGACGTTATCGACACCACTCAATTCTGGATAGCTCAAACGTGCGATAAATAGGCAGCTGGAAATCTGCAGGAAGCCATGAATCTTGTTCTTGTTTCGTGTTTAAAATAGCTTGGACTGGAACATCTGCTATGGGTTAATGTACGTTATGTCTGTGTCGATCAGTAATTTATTGCCTCTAATTTGTACTGTTTATCGCTCTTCAGTTTACTTCCTTGCCGGTGTTGCCATCTATATCAGCTGAAGGTTCTCAGCTCAAATAAAATACTTGCTTTTTCCCCGATATAATTATTTGCAATAAGGCATCAAAAACATCCTGTGTACGGCATACATACAAGAACTGCTCTTAATTGTCTTTAAGAGCTGATGAGCTCATTCTTTGGACGGACTTATTGGTGTCTTTTACGAATTCTTTTTCTGTTGAGAAAAGATTTTAATATTATTAGTGTAAATTGCTGCTATGTTGGCTCTGATCCGATAACTTACCGATGGATCTACTGTTTTCTTCTCCTGCTCTGATGCTTGCGTCAGGCAAAAAATCCAGTCTGAAGTTATCTGCAAGACTTGTGAAGAATCATGCTGATATCTTTGAGATTGTTTCATCAAATTACATGTAACAGCAAGACGTAACCGTGGCTTAGGAAGACTTGTGGCTGCACCGTAGATATTTTGACGGTCTGTGTTTCTATGCGCCTCCAGAGCATATTGTATCTGTTTGGCCAGCGGTGATGAGACTGCTGTAGCCGGTCAAGAGTCAAATGCATTTTTCCTTTTGTTTTGGCATCGTATTTTCATGAGATAGACTACATATTATGGGGTCTGTATAATAAAAGATAATCATTATATTTAAAAACTGCCTTGAACCACTCATCCATGAAGAAAGCTTGCTTAGTCTTGACTTAAATGCGTACCAGTAAAGATTTATAAGAAAAATAATTGAACGAAAATGGTTTAAATGTTGTGTCAGTTTAAAGCGAGTTCCTGCCCACTCAATCACTCACCCTCACACAAACACCAGCAAATCGACTGCTTCATATGTGAGCACGATACGCGCGGTCTATGCAAATTAAGCATCTCCGTTCTGATCTCAGCTGGTTTCGAACCACTGTGACGTCATACATTTCCCCCCCTATGACGGATTATGTTAAGGGTGCTGTCAGGTTACTTTTAACAGCATGATCAAAGAGTGAGGAGGTCTAGTCATATTCTCTCCAAATAAGAGATATTAATATCAGCATAATCCGTGTCACAATAGTCCATAGGTTGGTGGGCTAAACACAATTCCCACTTCAGCTGAGATAATTATACGGTGAGCAGGATTTTGTGTCATCTGTACGGTTGTTGGATCTTAGGGCAAAAATGAGATGCATCTGTAGAGTTTATATACTTTCAAATAATAAATTAGACGCTCTCTCTCTCTCTCTCTCTTTCTCTCTCTGTCTCTGTGTATCTCTCTCTCTCTCTCTCTCTCTCTCTCTCTCTCTCTCTCTCTCTCTCTCTCTCTCTCTCTCTCTCTCTCTCTCTCGGTGAGCAGGATTTTTGTGTCATCTTAGGGCAAAAATGAGATGCATCTGTAGAGTTTATATACTTTCAATCAATTAATTAGACGCTCTCTCTCTCTCTCTCTCTCTCTCTCTCTCTCTCTCTCTCTCTCTCTCTCTCTCTCTCTCTCTCTTTCTCCCTCTCTCTCTTTCTCTTTCTCTGTCTCTGTGTATATGGCTCTCTCTCTAGACACATGACTGCATTTTTATCTTTTCTTCTATCTGTCTACATAATGTGTATCATTTTATCTTTCTATGAATCCACCATTTTATCTATCTAGGCTATCTGTTGTTCCATCTATCTTTCTCTACCTAACCTGTCAATAAATCTTTCTATCCATCTATCTTCCTGAAAAGTTAAGGTATATAAGAATAGGTAAGTTTATATAATAAAGAAACCTTGCGGTGTTTAAAGCTTCTTTTAGTCAAGCATATTTTACTCACTAAAGTTCAACTTCTTACTTAGAAAATGTATCTATGTTCCGATCTATCTATTTAATATATCTCTATCTTTACCTATTTTTTTTGTCTATCTATCTACCTGTCTATCTATCTGTCTATCTTATTTATCAATTAACGAAACTATCTGTCTGTCTTATTTATCAGCTTATGAAACTATCTATCAATCCATATCTAGCTCTTGACCTATCGGATATATCTTGTTTTCATTTCTTGTCTGTTTTTTCTCTCGTTCTATATGAATTATCTATTTATCCAACTGGATATCATTAAATCCATCTTATTAGCCTATATGTCAAACTTCCCCTCTATCAATTCGGTCATAATAAAATCTTGCACAGAAACATAAACCTCCTATTGCCATCCCTGACCTTCCTCACAGTTACCTCTCTACATATCTGTCACTAGCCAGTGATGTGAATGGAACTGACAAAATTATTGGGCGGACATGTTATGCTGAAAACACAGTTCAACAAAAATCAATAAATTGAGAACACCATACTGTATTTTCCACAAGCACCATCAGCTTACTGTATTTATTGTTTTGGTGCATTTTTAAACACGAGCGTGTAAAAAAAAATACTGTGTGAAAGCGAGAATACTGTGTTACCCTGAGCCTTTTGTTTAATGCTTGGCTATAGATCTAGTATATCAATATTCAAACCTCCAGGAAGTTTGGCTGATATGGCTTGGGAATTGTCCTGTTATTCAGAGTTGTGTGTAAGCCTAGATCTAAGGGACCATTTAACAACAATTTGGTACCGAGTAAAAATTTATTTTATCCTGTGAAGTGTAGTATACCAAAAGCCTCATTTCAGCTTGTTGAATTAATCAGCTCGAAATATAAAACAGGGTAAGCCTTATTAATGTCAGAGGGAATACACCATAAAATTAATTTTTCACTTGTTTATGAATGCTTTGGATCTATTAATAGATGCTAAGAAATTTTATAACGCATCATAGCATATGCCAAAAGCATGTTCTAATGAACATCAGAATTTTTTTTTTTTTACAAACATTAATAAAACAGTTTAACACGAGACATAAAAAATTTAACGTCCAATTTAGTTTCTTTTTTCATCACTGACTGGCAGAAAATTGAGTTGTTATGTATGAGAGTCATGTTTATTAGCGCCTTCCACAGACTCTCTCAGCACAGGTACCCACGACTGGAGCTATTAACTGAAATTTATTTCTCGATTTTGCAAGTTAATTCTCGGCACTATGACTGCAATGATACATTTCAACGTTTTGTTTATGTGTACTCTAATTAAATCTATACTCGAATTTCATGATGAAAAAAATGTAATCCCTAACCAATCAGCCTAGTGACTGTAGGATGAAGTATTTTAGTATCTAGTAAAATTGTGGCAAGATCCTCAAAAAGGACAAATGATTATTATTATTAGTCTAAAGTTTACAGTCCATCCTAAGCAAGTGTGAATTGAAAAGGTATGGTGGTCGCAGGGAGAAACTGGCTCTTCTCGGTCATGTGTTGTGAGCTTTACGCACTCTTTGAGGCACCATAATCTAGAGGCTCTTCTGTGAGTAGTTCATCCTTTTGAGTCTTTGAGAGAGTGAGTAGATTTTAATTCTTTATTTTTCAACCTCCTTTACAAAAAGCATTGGAGTCAGATTCATATCATTTTCTATGAAATCTAGGAAAGGTTTAAAGTGTATTTCTAGATCTCTCTCTCTCTCTCTCTCTCTCTCTCTCTCTCTCTCTCTCTCTCTCTCTCTCTCTCTCTATATATATATATATATATATATATATATATATATATATATATATATATATATATATATATATATATATATATCCCTCTCTCCCTCTCTCTCTCTCTCTGTCTATATGTCTCTCTCTCTCTCTCTCTCTCTCTCTCTCTCTCTGTCTCTCTCTGTACGCCTACCTTTGTATCTATCTCTAACCTTCAGACTCTCAGGTTCTTCCTCTATGTCGGTCCCTGTAGTTCGACTTTATTTGCATATTTTATTATTTACGTTTACCGTCAAAGCTCCTCTGTTTGTCGATTTATTTACACACATACCATCGTCTCATATTTTATTATTTACGTTTACCGTCAAAGCTCCTCTGTTTGTCGATTTATTTACACACATACCATCGTCTCATATTTTATTATTTACGTTTACCGTCAAAGCTCCTCTGTTTGTCGATTTATTTACACACATACCATCGTCTCATATTTTATTATTTACGTTTACCGTCAAAGCTCCTCTGTTTGTCGATTTATTTACACACATACCATCGTCTCATATTTTATTATTTACGTTTACGTCAAAGCAGTCGATTTATTTACACACATACCATCGTCTCATATTTTATTATTTACGTTTTACCGTCAAAGCTCCTCTGTTTGTCGATTTATTTACACACATACCATAGTCTCATATTTTATTATTTGCGTTTACCGTCAAAGTTCCTCTGTTTGTCGATTTATTTACACACAAACCATCGTCTCATATTTTATTATTTGCGTTTACCGTCATGTTCCTCTGTTTGTCGATTTATTTACACACATACCATCGTCTCATATTTTATTATTTACGTTTACCGTCAAAGCTCCTCTGTTTGTCGATTTATTTACACACATACCATCGTCTCATATTTTATTATTTACGTTTACCGTCAAAGCTCCTCTGTTTGTCGATTTATTTACACACATACCATCGTCTCATATTTTATTATTTACGTTTACCGTCAAAGCTCCTCTGTTTGTCGATTTATTTACACACATACCATCGTCTCATATTTTATTATTTACGTTTACCGTCAAAGCTCCTCTGTTTGTCGATTTATTTACACACATACCATCGTCTCATATTTTATTATTTACGTTTACCGTCAAAGCTCCTCTGTTTGTCGATTTATTTACACACATACCATCGTCTCATATTTTATTATTTACGTTTACCGTCAAAGTTCCTCTGTTTGTCGATTTATTTACACACATACCATCGTCTCATATTTTATTATTTACGTTTACCGTCAAAGTTCCTCTGTTTGTCGATTTATTTACACACATACCATCGTCTCATATTTTATTATTTACGTTTACCGTCAAAGTTCCTCTGTTTGTCGATTTATTTACACACATACCATAGTCTCACCATACATCTCATTTCAGTAAAAAAAAAAAATCACAGAAAATATCTTGCCAGATAAATATCGAATCCCAGCACTAGACTTAGAAAAAAAATCAGAATTACCCAAGTTTCTTCTTTCTTTGCTATAAAACATATGACTTGAAATGTGTCATAGCACTGAAAAAAGACATGGTCTTAAATGATAGGCATTTATTATTATACACATTAATTCATCATGCATTGTCAGTAAGTTCAACGTTTTGCGCTGTGTATTTAATCAATACTGTAAATATTTCCAAGCATGATATCAGTATAATGCTTCCTCTGACCTTAATTCAATACAGGTTTCTCCTTAGGATTGAGTTGCCGATAAATTACTCTTTACATTCATTTAATGCTATTATTTATGAAGAAAAGATCAAACTACTGTCAGAAACACATTTCACCTGCATAACTGATGGATGCTCGAGTACTCAGCTTCAGTTTTCTTTTGTCTTTTTTTAAAATTGTTTACCTGATGAGGTTAAGTGAGAAAAAGCATTGGAGAGAAGTGGGAGGGGGAGGAAGGTAATTCTGGGCCTCACTCTTTTTGTCTGTCACTTTCTCCCTCCCCTCCCCTCCCCCTCATTCGCTCTCTCACTCTCTCTCTATCATTCGCTCTCTCACTCTCTCTCTATCATTCTCTCACTCACTCTCTCTCTCTCTCTCTCTCTCTCTTTCTCTCTCTCTGCACCTCCTTTTTCCTCCTTTTATTCAACTCGTAGAATCGCTTATGCAATGAGTTGGCTACCTTTAGAGTATTATTTTTCACAAAGTTATTTTCTTTAAACAACAAAACATTGGTTAATTCCATTGTTTGGCTATATACTTGTTTGTTGAATCGATGTTTTTAAATTCTAAAAATAGAGAGAAAAGTAATTACCCCCCCCCCCCCCCCCTTTTGGGCATCAAATGAAAAATGAATGTAAAAAGTCGCAAAAAGAAAATTGTAAAAAAGTTGCTAGTTGCGATAGGAACCGCCGCCATTTTCAATTGAAGCAAAAAGCTGAAAAATTCCGAATGGAAAAAAAAAATGTATCCTTGCCTTATGGTCCATCGGGTACTCTCACGGCTTATATATTTACAAAGCAGGCGTTGAGCTGTGTCTACATAATTAGCTTAATGTAAAGAAGATCATGGTTGAATAGTACATTTGCATCACCTAGTAACTGTTCCGCAGAATCCACCATGGTAAAGGAGCGTCCACCAGGTAGAGCGTGTTCGAGTCCCCTACAGGCTGTAGTCTGGGTTCGAGCCCCCCACAGGCTGTAGTCTGGGTTCGAGCCCCCCACAGGCTGTAGTCTGGGTTCGAGCCCCCCACAGGCTGTAGCCTGGGTTCGAGGCTTCGAGCCCCCCACAGGCTGTAGTCTGGGTTCCAGCCCCCACAGGCTGTAGTCTGGGTTCGAGCTGCCCCACAAGCTGTAGTCTGGGTTCGAGCTGCCCCACAAGCTGTAGTCTGGGTTCCAGCCCCCACAGGCTGTAGTCTGGGTTCGAGCCCCCACAAGCTGTAGTCTAGAGTCTCATCTGGACAGCGTTACAGTTCCGCCCTGCCCGGCGCATGCGCTAAACTTCACTCGTAAAAAGGCCTGAGATCACTGAGTTCTGACTGGGCGATATCAAACAAATCTGGTATGGGCATCTAGGGAGAGAAAAAAATATAGCGCAAATGGCTCTAAAAACGAGGGGCCACTTCAGCTGTTATATCTAGCACTTAGTCCTATTCAAACTATCAGTCAATATCTGATAATTTTTATACTGTTGGGACAGTTATGCTGGTGAGAGAGGACGGTTGAAAAAAAAAAATTAGAGCAAGTAATTGAGAGTCGTGAAAGAGAGGTGACGTCTTGGTTTTTCTCCCCTATTCTCAGTCACGTGATCTGAAGTACTGTGTGACCCGTGGGTTTGACCAGTTTTAGCTTGTGTGGAATTCTTATGCTTCTCTCAGATAGCCAGATTTTATAGCACTAAGTTTTTGTTTATTTGTTTCTTTCTCTTTTTTCTTGGCTTATCTTTATGAATCGTTTATTCCGCAGTAAATCCACGACCATTCCCCAGGGGCGCGGTCCATTAATTTAAGGCCTCACTATTTTTAGCCATCATCTGCCTGACGTGGTTAAACCTTCTATGGGCTGCACCGAGGCAGGCTGAAGTCGTCACGGTAATAGATACAGTCATGTATTCTGCATCATTCAATCGCTCATCAAGGCAAGCTGTTGCCGTAGAGCTGATTGTGTGACCATCTCTAACACAACAAATTTTTAATAATATTGAGGTTACAAGAACCTTGCCGTCCGATTACATAATAATAATGAGGACAGATTTTCAAAACATTCACGAATTTCCCATCAGTCTAGAACAGGAAAAAAATATTTAATTAGATAATATCTTTCTTAATTTTTTTTTTAATTCGTTTCAATTTTTGCATGTAAAATTTCCTACAAACTGTAATGATTAGACTGATATGGACACCAGCTGCAAGCTATAAAAGTTAGCATTGTAACGCCAGGCCTGTCATTAAACCTGCAAGAGTTCTATCACGATTGTAGGCTATAGGTAGAAGTATTTGTTTTTCCCTGTGGAAGGCCGATCTTTTTGAGGTAACACTGGATAATTACTGAGGATCAACACTCAATATTGGCATTCCGCAAGGTTTCGTCACCTCTGTATACAGTGCAGGGGGATATTTCAAGTATGTGGACTGCAAGCTTGAAAACAAGGGAAAGATAATATGCAATATTTCAAAGAAAGATTCTTGAGGTCTGGAGTCTTATCTAGGTCTCGACCAGGGTGGGGACAGAGTTAAGCCTCAGACCTACTAGATTACAGCCACCCCGTCACAGCTTGTTTCACAGTGCCGGTACGTGAGGTTGTGTCTGGATGTGGCAGGGTGCATGGGAAACTAGCAAAGAGAATTAGGCGAAGTTGGAAAAACTTCCTAAACCGGTTCTACAACAACGCAGACTACCAGATTAGCCAAGGCCCTAAAACTAGGCAAATCTAGACACGGGACAGCTGCTGCTGCTGCAGTGGTCGCCTGTTATTGTCTGCAGGCTCAGGGACACGGGGCCGCTTAACTTGAGAGTGGGCTGGGTCTGCCTTGGCTTACCTGTAAAGTGCTGCCCGTTTGTGACCCTTTTTCTTTTTTCCTTTTTTTAAATTTTTTTTTTTGCAATTTTGAAGGGTCTTTCCTTAATTATTTTGATTTTTTTTAAAATCAAGTAGTCTTTCCTTGTAAGTGAACACCTATGAAACAAAGGCACACCTGTATTTAAATCTGGGATAGGAGAAAAAAAAAAAACGGGAATCACGACTGAAATCCATCACTGTAGCTGCCAATAGGGTGAACACAGAAACCTCTAAACACACGCACTGACTGACACAAAG
This sequence comes from Elysia crispata, assembly GCA_033675545.1. Taxonomy (NCBI): domain Eukaryota; kingdom Metazoa; phylum Mollusca; class Gastropoda; family Plakobranchidae; genus Elysia; species Elysia crispata. The sequence continues at coordinate 161,577 of JAWDGP010005397.1, read as the reverse complement.
TTGTCCGCGGTCAGAAGTTTTGCCTGAACGTTGACAATGGTTAGGGCTCTCCGCCACTCCGCCACTCCGTCACTCCCTTGACTCGGCAGAAGTTTTGAGAAAAGAGCGAGAGAGGCACATTTTTTTCTACTTTTTCGCTATTCGTCCCCACTTCTTTCGTTATCGTAAGAAAACAAGTGTTTAGATCTAGATCTAGATTAGATTTTATCCGCATATCTTGTGCTTCGCTTGCCTTGGACTACTGTGATGTTCTCTCATATTATGTGTTAACCAGTGCATTTGTTAACATTCAGAGAATGTGCTAAAAAACAAAAAACCTTACAGATTAATACCACCGATGCAATAGCGCAGGTTTGTAGTACGCATAATAGATTCTCGATCTGGATCCAGCCCTTTTATTTTTGAAAGCAAATCCAAGGATATTGGTGAGAACAATAGCAATAAAGCTATTTTTTAAATCTAGATCTAGATTATAAGTTATCCATTGCCTTGAAAAAAATTAGAACTAAATCTAGACTCTACATCTAGATATGGATATAGGTCTAGATCTAGAAACTCAAGATCAAGATCAACTCTAGATTCTAACCAAATGAAAAGGTGAAATAGCTTATCTGTCATCACTCTTTACAATCCAGAATCTCAGGTACAGCAGCAGCAGCAGCAGCAGTAGTAATAGTAGTAGTAGTTGCAGTAGTAGTAGTAGTAGTAGTAGTAGTAGTAGTAGTAGTAGTAGTAGTAGTAGTAGTAGTAGTAGTAGTTGCAGTAGTAGTAGTAGTAGTAGTAGTAGTTGCAGTAGTAGTAGTAGTAGTAGTAGTAGTAGTACTACTAGTAATAGTAGCAGTGGTAGTAGTAGTAGTACTAGCAGTAGTAGTAGTAGTAGCAACAAAAAGCAGCAGCATTAGTAGAAGTAGCAGTAGTAGTAGTAGTAGTAGTAGTAGTAGTAGTAGTAGTAGTAGTAGTAGTAGTAGTAGTAGTAGTAGTAGTAGTACTAGCAATAGGTTGTAGTGGTAGTGTTAGTAGTAGTAATAGTTATTTTACTAGTAGTAGTAGTAGTAGTAGTAGTAGTAGTAGTAGTAGTAGTAGTAGTAGTAGTAGTAGTAGTAGTAGTAGGGTTGTTTGAAGTAGTATAGAATGAGGTGAACAAAAGTTTTTCTCCGTATCCCCATAAAAAAATCTGACAAGAAGTAGGCAGATGAGGTTGGTGTGGATGGCAATTCAAAGGCAAAGGTAGTATTTCTTTTTTCTTCCCTTAAACGGTTCCATCTTTCTCGTTTCTATTAAAGGGGGCCAAGTAATTCTCTTGTTCAAGTTTGTATAACAATTGTTTGATTATGCTTGTGGTTCTGTCGATTTTTGTAACATAACTACAGATTGTATGGCCTGTTAGACACGTTTTCTGTGAATTTTGGTTGAGTGTATTGTTTGATGAAATTCTAATACGCCAAAAACATGCTGTTTTTAGGCTTTTCCTCCATACCACACTGACCTCTGGCAAGCTGACTCTTGAAAGCTGATGTTCCTGACGGACATGGACTATTCCGTATAATGATAATTATTGCAAGCCACATCTGATCTAAAAACTATTCACGAAGCATTGTGTATGATACTTAGTTTTTTGTTTTGTTTTGTTTTGTTTGTTCACACTTGACCAATCACTGCTGTAAATTAGAGATAGTATAATTTATAGGACAGGGCCACTTATTTTTTTCCGGTTTTAAATGGTATCTTCTCTCTTCACGTGTCATTAATACTTAAATTGAATTTTCTCCTAAGAGAATTGCATGTAGTTATTGGTTCAAATCAATTCTTTATTAACATTCACTCGAGAATATCAGTGACTTATGTGAATAAATAAAAACAAGATGAACTTGGGCCAGCTCAGCTGAGGGTAAATGAATATTGATGTAAGTAGTTAGCGAGAATCACTCACCGTTCAGGGCCTTCACCCACTCACCCAATGTTTGGTTGGTTTATCTAAAACGGTTATTTAGAACCAGCTGATAACTTTACATCACATTCGTGTTTTTCAGCTTTAATTATGTAAGTCAAAGTAGCAATAAATATATTTAATGCCTACTTTTTTTTTCATTTATGTCACTATCAAAGATTGCAATAAACAGTTTCTATTTTTCACTTGTCGAAAGATTTCATTTTGTTCGGTTTGATAAAGCCGACTGAACTTAGGCATCGTCAAAATATTATAACTAGAGGGGTTTAAACATACTTTATGATAATAAATTTATACAATATTATTATAAATGTACACTTAAAATCTTGGGCACGAAGCATCCTGGTGTACTATTTACCGGAGCCTCTCTAGGATCATAGAGCTACCGAGATGGGATAGAAGATTCTGTATGCGGGAAACTGGCTTGTTTGACAATCCGCCCTGACTCTTCTTTGAATGTTATAAAGTCTTTGAACCAACAGAGTTGAACCAATCAGTTGCAAAACTTAACGGTATTTAACCTACAGTATTATGTTTCCTTGAACGGTCAGACTCAGATCGTAATCGTTATCCTCTCGGCCACATACGTTGTCCCCGGCCCCACTCACCCTCTCTTGTCTAAGCTGAACGAAATAATCTGTTATGCAGGAAACAAGATTTATGGTAGGATTATATATAATGTGAAAGCCGATTCAACTAGATAAAAAAAAACTAATACCATAAATTCTTGTATCGGGAAACAAAGCTGAGCCGTGTTTTTTGACTGCATGTGTTATTAGTTTCATTTCTTCACTTGTTGGAAGAAATAAAATCTGATATCATGCCCTTCGAACGTATTGCAAAGTCCTGCATTAAAGTGCCGAAGCACTTATAAGTCTCATAGTAATATCGAAATTGATCTCCATATAGTCTCCACTATTTGTTTTTTTATTCCTGCGTAAATTATTTACAATATTAAGGCCACACAAGATTTTCCCCTCAACATAACTCTCTGTCAAAAGCTATTACTGAATGAATAGCGGCAGGTTAATCCCGAACCTTCGAGCGTCCGTGCCAAAGCTTTTGGGCGTTCATGTGCGTGGATTTTAACGCCTCGCTTTTATGTGTTTACGTGCTGTGTAAGAAAAAGTTATAACCTTGTAAAATGAAAGTTTTCAAATCAGAATCGGATAAATCATGTTTAATGAACCACAGCAGAGCGGGGGAAAATGTTCTTCCCATTTTCAGATTACTTTTGTAACAGAAGATAGCCAACTTAAAAGGCTGTCTGTAGTATTTGTTGTAGTCGTCGTAGTCTTACGCGTAGTAGTATTAGTTGTTGTAGTAGAAGGAGTAGTATAGTAGTGGCAGCAACAGCAGCAGCAGCTTCAGCTGCAGCAGCAGCAACAGCAGCAGCAGTAGTAGTAGTAGTAGTAGTAGTAGTAGTAGTAGTAGTAGTAGTAGTAGTAGTAGTAGTGTAGTAGAAGTAGTAGTAATCGTAGTAGTAGGAGTTTTAGTTGTAATAGTAGTGGTAGTAGTGATCGTAGTAGTAGAAGTTTTAGTTGTAGTAGTAGCAGTAGCAGCTGCAGCATGTAGCAGTAGTAGTAGTAGTAGTAGTAGTAGTAGTAGTAGTAGTAGTAGTAGTAGTAGTAGTAGTAGTAGTAATCGTAGTAGTCGTCGTAGTCGTACGCGTAGTAGTGTTAGCTGTTGTAGAAGAAGTAGTAGTATAGTAGTAGCAGCAACAGCAGCAGCAGCAGCAGCAGCAGCAGCAGCAGTAGTAGTAGTAGTAGTAGTAGTAGTAGTAGTAGTAGTAGTAGTAGTAGTAGTAGTAGTAGTAGTAGTAGTAGTAGTAGTAGTAGTAGTAGTAGTAGTAGTTGAAGTAGTATTAGTAGTAGTAGCAGTGGTAGTAATCGTAGTAGTAGTAGTAGTAGTAGTAGTAGTAGTAGTAGCAGTAGTAGTAGTAGTAGTAGTAGTAGTAGTAGTAGTAGTAGTAGTAGTAGTAGTAGTAGTAGTATTGCCATAAACAGCAGCAGCAGCAGCGGTTGCAGTAGTATTACATGTAGTACTCTCAACATGATGACCACCATTCCGCGATCTCCAACCAATCCATTCCTGCTGATCTTAGGCAAACTGTGCAGTCGAGCTGCTGT
>JAWDGP010005397.1:150000-152500 GCA_033675545.1 Elysia crispata | reverse complement strand
AAGGTAATATTCCTGCACTTTGAGAAAAGCTTAAACCCATTTCATTTTCTCCACTTTTCAGCTACACGTGACCTATCACATATACAAGAGCATCAGCTGACGATAAAAGTTTTTCTAACACTCACTCCTAACATAAAACATGCGCCTGTATATTGTATTGGCCACATAGATGACCTTATGAGGATAGGATCTCTAACATACTGGTATATCAATGCTTCATTTCCCTTATCATCGGATAATAACCAGATAAGAAAGTCTAGTAATATTTGAACTTGTAAGATTTAGAAAAGAGAAGTGATCTTTTGTAAAGCAACAATGTTGGTTTTTGAGGATTTAAGAGTGCAGGATTATGGTAAATGTCTAGAGCGAATTATTAATTTGTGATTCAAAAATTTAAAAAAGCCAATGTCACCGAAACAGTTTATGACCTGATTATGTAACACGTTATCGTTGAATCTGACTTAAGATTGTTTGAAAAATGTATGAAGGTGGAACTAGCATTCATATAAGAAAGCGTAGAGATCAGATGAACAAAGAGACAACGGGTTCCCAGCTCTATCTTGTTATCTCGCTCCGCTTGGGTTCTCTTCATGTGAAAAGTGGGCTCCTCACCAATAGTCAGAAAACTTGACCATACTATTTCTTTTTTTCCAACATCGTTTTTTTTTTCTTTAAATTTTTGGTTTCTTTTAGCGCTGAAAGCTTCTTAGAACTGACCTTATCACATTGACTGCGCCTCATGTTTACGTCACTTCAGGCATAGTTGATAGGGATATAAAGAAAAACATTTCTTCAATTCTCTGTTTTCATCAGTTTTTCTTGCAATTCGCACATTGAGACCAATGTAGACATTTTCTAAGACTTTTCAGCTTTTCCATCTGTTAAGTACATGTAATACCTTGGATTAAAGAGGGATTAAGGATATGCATATAAGGTGTTCATGGAAGAGAGCGAGAGAGAGAGAGAGAGAGAGAGAGAGAGAGAGAGAGAGAGAGAGAGAGAGAGAGAGAGAGAGAGAGAGAGAGAGAGAGAGAGAGAGAGAGAGAGAAAAGGAGAGAAAAGGAGAGAGAAGGAGAGGTTAGACCTTTCTAACACTTCTCTAAGATTAATAATTGAGAAGATAGAGTAACGAGTCTCACCCTTCAAGTAATTCATTGATGTCTTTCCACCTGAAAATGATAAATACTTCAGGTCCTGTTTGACTTCTCGTTCTTAGTAAATATTGCAACTGTAATAAAACCTGCTCGACCCATAAACATTAAGATTGTGTAAGAAACAACGCATGTTCTCCAGATAAAAAATGCTGTTTCCTGATGAAATATGATACGTGCTTGACATTTATAAAAATCTGCCCAACTAGAAAGACATTCAGAAAAGATCTGAAATATTGCCGGTAATTAAATACTTTTCCGACTTCAAAATTTTTTTTTAACATATGTTTTTCAGATACAATTTTTTTACTCTTCTGAGCTAGGGGTTAGCCTCAGCGATGTTGAACCTAATTATTCTTTAATGCAGATCTATCGCTTGATGTGACGTGCTTTCCAGTTGGAGCTCACCACAAGTCTCTGGAGAATCTCATTCCCTTGTGATATGAGAATTAACATTTAGATTAACGATTGGTTCCATGTCATTTGATTTTCCAAACAAACCGTCAGTCTTAATATTATTATTATTATTATTATTATTATTATTATTATTATTATTATTATTATTATTATTATTATTATTATTATTATTATTTTTTTTTTTTTTTTTTTTTGGGTGGGGGGGGAACAAACCCAACTCCGTGGCCTAGATTGGACATAAACCCATTTTAATCAAAACGTTGGAAATTTCCGATATCTCGTAGATTATAATATATAGAATAACTACAGTCTTAGATTTGCTATTGAGGCAGTGTCGTTTCACGTTTATAATAATGCCCAATGGATGTCGAATAAATAAACGAAAGAACGAAGATAAATATCAGTAAGCCACATCATATTGTAACAACATTCTGCAACATTCGAATGATGCGTTTGTAAATTAGCTGTTATATTTTTGTGAAGTCCCTAAAACTTAATGACTTAAAATTGAATTTTTTAAAATTTAAATGGATAATGTGCCAGCCCAGCTATCGTAAATGGCCCCGTATGCATGGACGAGAGAAAGGGTTTTGAAAGAATGGTGTAACGGAAAGAAGAGGTCTTAAAGCTTTGATATGTTTGTTAGTATATCGTTCCACTATTCCTTTTTTGCCCATTTGTTCCCGTCTTTTTTATCCCCATGTTTCAATCGAAAGTTGAATTTCATGTAGAGAAAGTCATCACTTGGCATACACTACAGAGAATAAAACGGTGTTTCATTACTTTTTGTCCATCGCCTCGAGCTTAAAACTGGTATTTTGTAAATAAATGGTCCTAATGTAATATTTTCAAGCATAATTTAATGCATTTGAAGTAATGTATTTCTGTATTATTCTCATAAGAATTGATTTACATTTTTTTCTCAGATCAAG
>JAWDGP010005397.1:107500-140000 GCA_033675545.1 Elysia crispata | reverse complement strand
TGATAAAACGTTGCGAATAACCCCGTCATCCGCGCCCTTCGTTGCCTGACGGAGGCCTGATACGTGCTCGAAAAACCTTCTCCGACTTGACACTTTACTTATAGGCTGTTAGAAACTCATGACACTCTATAGTCACTCAATGAACAATCCGACTAACCAGTTCAGAGCACGGTGGATCTATCAAATGATCGGTTAACTCACTTCACATTAAGATAACCAATAACAATTTAGCAAATAATTTACCGATTAATTAATTATCAAATTAAGAAATCTTTCAGCTATTTAGCTATGTCTGAGGGAATCAAGTTTATATTTTGAATACCACAGAAAATTTTTACTGACTGCCAAATACTAATCTTCACGTGGTATTATGGCACAGAAACTACAATTCTGAATACATGAAATGTCCATTAATTTAGTTTCTGACTTGCTTAAACTCTACAACTTTGTTTTTTCCGGGGGTTTTATGTATCCTTATTGTTAGAGAGAAAACCCTCGAAAAATGGGCCGCAGAAATCTATCTGATCAATCAGTCAATCAGCCGATAAATTGATCTATACAATTATCTCCCTTCTATCAAGTAACTAATCAATTGATTAATCAATCAACTGACAAAACGGCCATCACAATATAAATCCTTCAATCAACATTTCAATGATTGAACCAATGTTCCGTCCCCAGGCAGTGAAGACATCGTGAATGGCAGCCTGAAGCTGATCCTTGGCCTGGCCTGGCATCTCATCCTGCGCTACCAGATCGGGAAAACCAAGTTCCCGCCCAAGAAGCTGATGCTTGCCTGGCTGCAGGCAGTCATCCCCGAGTGCCACATCACCAACTTCACCTCAGACTGGAACGATGGCGTCGCCCTGCAGTGAGTGCTATACACGCCATGTCATTCCTGTTTGGTTTTTTTGTGGCTGAGTAACCTTCTGAAAAATCAATATACATCCAGTTAAGGATTCTATATTCCAAGTTATTTTTGTTACGCCACCAGCTTTCGTCGTGAGGTATTCTTTCAAGAATGTATAAGTAAGAGACGAATGTACTTCACTTTAAAGAAGTAGTTGCTTTGATGCTCTGCTTTTTTTTTTAAATCACCTTTATTACCGCTTTTATTACATGTAATATCATCATTCGGCTTTGCATTACCATCGGTGTCATTGCCATCTTCATCGTTGTCGCTGTCATCTTTATAATGATAATCATGAATTACCTCCATCATCACTACCACCATTAGCATCATATCATAATTGTCGTCATCATTATCAAGATTTTTGTTATAGTCATAACAATTTTGGACATCCCGTTTCTCACCATTTTTCATCAATAAAAATCAATTTGGTTTCTCTTTCTCACCATCGTTATAATTATATGCTGTCTTTGCAACAACGCAGAAATGTAGTTTGAAAGCAACTGGTCCTAACACTCAAGAAACTCCCCCCTTATCTCTTCCCACTGTTTCCCAGCGCGCTGATCGAGTACTGCCAGCCAGGTCTGTGTCCGGACTGGAGGCAGCTGTCCAGGAGTGAGAGGTGAGTCTAACCCTGTTAGCTGTGTCCCGTGGTAGCGGTAAGTCTTGCCCACTGGGGAACCTGGCTCGAGGCAGATTAGACCTAGACTGATCTCTAATTATGTAGCTACTTTAACAACGGTTTTATCACGTTGTTACACGGCGGTGGACAACTCCATCTATTTGGCAAGAAGAAAGTGGTTGAAGAAAATTTATTCTAAACAACATATTGATTCATCCAGTGCCACTGCACATTTGTAAGTTTGTACCAATTTTCTCTAACCAATTCAATTTCACTTTCCAATCATGTCTTTGTTATGGCACTAATATAACTGGGCTAGACCTACACTGGAGGCAACGGCTTACCTCTTCTGAAGGTCGGACTGAAGGTTTCTCCAACAGTGCCCTTTGTCCTTAATATTATTGAAATTCGTTATATTTCTGGTTCTTTTTTTTATTTAGGAACTTCTGAATGACATGTCTTAAATATTTTGAAAATATGCTAATTTTTGGCCAATAAAGACAATTCCAGGACGTTGATCTAGAATAATTATTGGATCTAAACCGTGAACAGAGGGTCATGTGAAAACTTAGAAATATCAGTTTTTCCTTTTTTTCCCCTCTCCCGACTTGCCCCCCCAATAAATGTGTTGCCTTATGTGTGTTCAATGCAAGCTTGCCAAAGGCCAAGCCTAAAGTCATGTGTGTGCAAGGCTCGCTGGTTTGGTGTGGTGAGAAATTCCTCCAGAAAGGGGAATAACTCTTTTTTACAAAGCCATGATTGTTCCTGTTGACGCTGATAATGTTTTTCAAAATGGTTTTTTAAGTCGTCACCTCTTTGTTTGCACAGGTCAGGGTAAATATCCTTTGGTCTCCCTGTTTTCCTCCCTTGATAATAAATGTCCGGGTCCCAATCGCTGAAGACTAACCTGAGGTTTTGTTTGCGCATGAGCAGTTCTTGTTGTGTTCATGCTACTTTAGCATCCTGGTATGAAAGTTTTAGCGCGTTTGTGTGCCATGCGCCTATAAAACAATGACTTTTGATCTCGATCTTAAACTTGAGTGGAATCAATTAGCTTTGAGCTCAACTTCGTTCGTTTGTTAGAATGATAATGATATAGAAAGAAAAAAAAAAAGGTCAATTGTAATAGAAATACAAAGTCGCAAGGTTGGCTTTAACAAAACATTATCTAAATTATTTTAAAATCATCAAAGGTAGATAAGTTTTGGATCTTGACTACAAATCTCTATAATGAGTGATAATTTTTGAGTACTATTCTACAAAAACATTGCTACAGGTGGACTAAACGAAGCAATAAAGTAATCATCTCTTTACTTACCCAGAGTGAATCTAGGCAGATGTCAAAAGTAATTAAGGGAATTAAGAAAAAAAAAACCCTCCAATACATCCTTTGAACTTCATAAAAATGTTTACTAGTTTCATTCATTTATTGAACAATGGTTGGTTGGTTAGTGGAGAAAGCCACGGCGACGATAGAAAAAAAACTCAAACTGTCGACAACGTTATATATATTTGAACTGTATTAGTCTTACAAGTAATCTACTTTTCAAAACATTTTAAACAGATTGGGAACGGAATAAATGAGTGAAAATAATTTTCCGTTACTTAAACAACAGTTAAAAATCAGTTTTAATATAAATCAATACAAAATATATGTGAACGATTGTTTACTTTCTAAGAAAAGTTAAACGTCTCCTAACTTTTCACAAAAAATCTTATACCAATACGATGATTTATTTCGTACGTTTCGCTTTAATATGCTCGCCTCCAATATATATATATATATATATATATATATATATGTGTGTATGTGTGTGTGTGTGTGCGCGTGCGTGCGTGTGTGTGTGTGTGTGTGTGTGTGGAGAGTTCTTGCAGATCTGAGCATGAGAACTTTATCTGAACATCATCTGATTTTCTACTTATATCATAATCTCAAACGATGCCAGTTGGTCACTAAGCATAAAAAACAGAAAGAGGAAAAGCAATTGGAAAAAGTTTGCTTCTCAAAGCCAGTATACATATCCATCGATATTCTTTTCTTCTCTCGATTCTAGATCATGTACCTCTTTTTTAACCGTCATATTATTATTTTTTTTTAATTCCCATTAACCCAAGACTCGAGAACTGCACAGAAGCTATCACCCTGGCGAACATCAAGCTGGGGATTCCCATTGTGGTTCGACCTGAAGACTTCTGCTCCCCTCACCTGGATGACCTGTCCGGGATGACCTACTTGAGTTACTTCATGAACGTGGACAGCCCAGGTTACTTCGCCACCCGCCGTGAGATCCGTGCCCTGCTCCAGGGCCAGGCGCCCATCGAGAACTTTACGGTACGACTTTGGTATGGTGGCGCAGCAGTTCACGGATGGCGAGCTCTCGAAAAAAACTGCTGTGTAACAACGTCTCTCTCTGGATATTATATGGCTTGGACATGTGAAGATACATAGAACTGATAGACACATGGATGTCTATGTTCTTTGAGAAGTTTCACGTCCCTTAGTTTCCCGTGTGGCCTTCAACAGAGAAAAATAAAATTGAATAAAAAGTTTGTCCCTAACCCAGACATGTTTCTATTCGATAAAACGAGAGGCCTCTCATATGATGGGCTGTCCAAATGGATAGACCCCATATAAGGTTTTATAGAAGCTCTGACGACCATAAAAAAGTTAGAAGTGGTCTTAGTTGGTTTAAAAAAATCATATTAAGCCTAATTCTTATCATCGATGAACTAAACATACACATCCTTTTTAATCAGAAGTGTCAAAGAAGATTATTGTAGCCTATTATATTAGGAATACCACCGCATCTCTATGTGTTTCTCTCCCTTTCATCATTCCTCAGACTGACTGGAACGATGGGCAGCTTCTGTGCACCCTGGTCAAGTGCGTTGGGGGAGAGGTGGCCGGCTGGCCAAGCATGGACAGTGACAGTGAGAGGAACCTTCAGAATGGTCAGTAACTGGTGATGTTTAGGATAGCAGTAGTTGGGGTGACCACATTGTTGATCAGTGCTGTTAATTGTGTAGATGTGGTTGGAAAGATATTTGTACTAAAAGTATTGTGATTGTTATGTTGGTGACATTTGCACTAAAAGTATAGTGGTTATTATGTTGGTGACATTTGTACTAAAAATATAGTGACTATTATGTTGGTGACATTTGCACTAAAAGTATAGTGATTATTATGTTGGTGACATTTGCACTAAAAGTAAAGTGATTATTATGTTGGTGACATTTGCACTAAAAGTAAAGTGATTATTATGTTGATGACATTTGCACTAAAAGTATTGTGATTATTATGTTGGTGACATTTGCACTAAAAGTATTGTGATCATTATGTTGGTGACATTTGCACTAAAAGTATTGTGATCATTATGTTGGTGACATTTGCACTAAAAGTATTGTGATCATTATGTTGGTGACATTTGCACTAAAAGTATTGTGATCATTATGTTGGTGGCAATGAAGATCATACTAATAACGATAAGCAGGATGACTACGATCAATGGTGATTGTAATTTTTTTTGCTGATGACTGTATGGAGTTTTATAATACTCTCGGAATAGAAAACCACAACGATTCGGTTTGAAAGTATTAGGTATTCTTTATTTCATGTACAATGTCGCATAGGAAATCTTTTGAAAACATGCATTGATCATACATACAAAGCTTGATCATTGTGTTACTATAATGTTCTGTTGTACTTCTCAGGCGTTGATGGTGCTCGGCAGCTCGGCATTGAGCCAATCTTCTCTGCAAAGGAAATGGCTGACCCAGAGGTGGAACATTTGGGTATAATGGCATATGCCGCCTACTTCAGGAAATACAAGCCAGTTAAAATTGTGCAGGCCAAGCCTACATTAAACGGCAACTTTGATGACGTCTACGTGAGGCAAGAGGTAAGAGTGGTTTTATAACTTGTATGGTTTTGATGGGTTCTTTCGAATTCTTTATTATTTTTTTTTATTCACATTGGTAGTTTTGCTGATGTGGCTCCTCTGTACTTTTCTTCATTTCTATGTCAATTTTAAGATGAAATGTTGTTAAAACTCCTTCATATATCTCTCACTTTACTCCGTCACATGATGCTCCTAGAATATCACATTCTCAAGCGATGGTATTAAGAACACTTCCTAAATGACCCAAAAAAAATGTATTAATTGGATTATTAGTATTTTGTGAATAGATATTTAATATTTCCACTTTGAAAAAAATAATACAAAACTTATATTATTTGATTATTTTTTTTTATATATTTGCAAACAAACAAGATACCTACCTCATTAAGGCTGGTTGTGAGGTATTTTTCTCATTCAAACTGGATTTTATTAATTTATTGCTCACTCACTTTCTTAAGTTTGAAGTTTAAGATACATATGATATCCTATTTAAAATCACTGCAATGAGTGTCAAGATTGGGTCAAGTTGTGTTTTCTCTCAACAGAAACACTTTGTAGTGAATGCTGGAGGCAGCTCACCTTCCTCCATACGAGCAGAAGTCCTGGGCCCAAGCTCGACAGTTCCTGTTGACTGTCGGTGGAATGATGACCGTTGTGACTGCTACTTCACACCCACAGAGACTGGCCAGCACAAGGTAAGGCTCCAAACGCTCTCACTCGTTAGATTAAGCATTTGACGCAGCTAATCCACAACAACTAATGGCAAACACTTTGCTCAGTGCAGGGGCAAATGATATGGCTCTGAAATAAGCAGTTAACAACTTGAATTTGAATCGAGAAGCAAGTTTTCTTGATAAGCTTAGAACAACCTCTCTTTTTTATGATTATTCTGCTGTACCCAAAGGAGGAATTGGATTGACTCCTTTCATTATGCAGTATGAATTATTTCCTGAATAAAATCCGTAGAGAGGACTTGATAAAGCTTTGCCTTACCTGACCTTCATAGGAATGAAAAATAACTTAGGCCATTTAGCTTAGAAAATCTAAAAAATTGTTGCATGAAGAGTTTCTCATGACTTCAGCCACCAAGCTTGCAACCGCCAATTATATGGTTCCTCTTTGTTCACAAAGTGAAGCTAGTTTCATGAAGGATCTTGGTCTCTTTTTCTTACCCTTCACTACGCCTAAATTTCTCTTCTTTCTTTAACCCTCTACCCCTCTCACAGCTGAGTGTGTACAGTGATGACGAGAATATCCCGGGATGCCCAGTACCTTTCAAAGTGAACTCAGATCGCTCTAAGATTGTGTACCAGCCGTTGGACCGTGCGGTGGTTGGCATGAATAGTGAATTGAAAGTAAGATTTTTAAAGTTGTTTTTGATGACAGTGGCTTTTAAATCATGTCCCTGTATGGGAAACTTTGGAATTGATAGAGCCTAATAAAAAGGAATGATAATAAATATGCTCCATGACAGAGAAAAATAATTTAATTTCTGTAGTGAAATATCATAAACCTAGAAAAGACCAAAACTTGTAATCAATATACCTAAATGCCAAATGTGCAACAAAAAGTTAAATAATTGTCCAAATTAGTAGCCATATTTTCCTTTCTGCCACTTGCTGTTTACGTGCTCTTTCCCCAGGTGGACACGCTGTCTGCTGGCCAAGGTGAGATCAGGATCGAGGCCACCTCTCCAAGTGGGCGTGTCCAGACACTCCCGGTCATGTATCATAACGAGGGTGTGCATGCTGGAAATTTTGTGCCCAATGAAGTTGGTGAGTGACAAACTTTTTTTGGAAGATGAATAACTCTATAATACATAATGTATATGGGTTACAAAGTTCTAGGATGCCAAAATGAAAAAAAAAAAGGTGTAGAAAAAAAAACCAAACCAGGCTTGGGGGAAGAGAAAAAAAGAAAGATTATTGTTTTATTCCTGCTTCTTATCTATAAATTACTTTGCCCCTCTGTCTTCTATTTTCTTTAGTTTCTTTCTCAGTCTAACCCTCCCATGTCCCTCACTTCCCCTGTGGTAGACCAAGCTGTGATTTAAATATTGTGGCTTGAAATATAGTTCACTGAAGATCTTCTTATAGGACACAGATAATTATTTCTCAATATTTCATTAGCTAGTCACTGTGGTCAGTCATAAAATAACTTGTTGATCTACATCTGTGGAGAGTATTAACATTAACAGTTTTACAGTTCACAAGTCAAACAAAGAGAGTAAGTCATGTATTTGAATATTTTTCAAATTTTTTTCATAAAATCAAGTTTTACAGATTTAAAGAGAAAGTAAGAAGAGGCATGATCCAAGTTGTATCAATTCTGGAAGAAATCAACATTTCAACATCCACTTTTCTATTCCAATTTAAAAAAGAAAATTTTCATATTGAGAATAGACAGTTAGTCTCTCAATTCCATATTTTAATAATCCTTTGAATCCAATTTGAATAAGTGATAAAGAGAAATTATTTTACAAAATAAATCATAAAGAGCGTTGTCGAAAATTTTTTAACCCATCCTTTGTTCAACTCTTTACAAGCTTAATATTGACCTGCTGTCTCAATTTGTGCCCTTACGAATTCCTTTGACTCACCCATTTTTGAACTAATACTTTGGCTCCTTTCCCTCCAGGTGAGTGGACAGTGAACATCCTGTATGATGGAGAAGATATCCAGGGTAGCCCATACACTGTCAAGGTGTTTGATCCATCCCTGGTCAGGATCACAGATCTTCATGGAGGGAAAGTCGGACATGGACTTAGCTTCGGAGGTATAACTCTAGCTGCTGACATCACTATTTTTTTATTTCTGTTGTTAACTTTAACTAATCACGAACGTCATTGACACCTACGTACAGAAAGATGTGAGGAAAAAAAAATTTTAATTTGGGAAATCCTTAAGTAAATCTAAAGGCAAGCATTGTGTATGTATAATAAAGCTTGTGATGGTTGTGCTTATGAAGAAATTGATGATACTGATGATGATAATATAATATATTATCATTATTATGATCGCAGTAAAACAAGATCATAATTACTCTTTTATATTTATTGGTGAGATGACAGTACATGAGTGATTAGTGTGATGGTTCGAGATTGTCGGTTCACAAACAGCAAGAGAGTAGACCAAGAGACATGTTTTTAGCAACCGGAAGTAAGAGTATTATTTTTGTAAAGTTGACATCCTTCTTGGATGCATTCACATAATTCGTATTTATACACTATAGCTAGTTACTGATAACACATAATAATGCATAATACATCACAATTAGTATTGTGTGGTGGAACTACTGATTTAGGTTGTGATAATTATTCAATATATTGATATATTTATTAGTCACCATTTTGAGGAGGTCTGTAAGCATCAGTTCTTTGTGCAAAAGAATTTCCTTGTGACTTGGCCTCTCCCATTGCTGAAAGCAGAGTCAATTGAAAACCATTTTACAACCGCAATTTCTAAGTAATTTACCAGTATGAAGGTTGACTGACGAGCAAAAGAGCTTTTCCAGGAGCAAAGTAGCAGAAGAGATTTCACTTATAGCAAATTTTCCAACTTAACTTATTTTGATTCTATTCCAGCAATTGAAATATGTGAGGTAAGAATTATCTCAGAATGATTAAGTTATCTGTGGTTCTTGTCTTGAAACTAATAAACATTTCATTATTCTAGTTCTTGATAAAGTTCCATTCATCTCGTTTTAGCTTATGTAAAGCTTTTCTGAACAAATCCAGAGATAGTTTATCCTGTGATATCCCAATTAAGCATTTAACCATCTAGCTAACTATCAACCAATTAAATCATCAACCATTCAGTCACATGAATAATTAATCAAGTAATCAATCAATCATTGATACCTGTATCTCCAGCGGATGCCAGCTCTGCTGGAGAGGGTGAGGTTACCTGCACGGTGACTCACGAGGGAGAGAATGTCCCATGCTACCTGACCCGTGGTGCAGACGACAAATACTCTGTGGACTTCACTCCCCAGGGTGCTGGCACCTACGAGATTCGCGCATTTATGAATGACATAGAGGTCAAAGGTAAAACTTTATATCTACTTTACTTTCGTTACTTTGTGTATATCCTTGAAACAGATAACTATAATGTTCTCTTCAGCTAAAGAATGTTGAAACTGTGTATTCTGTATAAATAAATACACGTATTGATTATGCTTCTGGTATATCTTTTAGCATTTTTGGTGAAATGATTTGCACAGCAGTTTTGAGTTTCAATTGGGCACGCTTTTAATATTGTGTTCTGTATTCTAATCTCGCCTTGGTTTTATTCAGTCATGTGTAATGAGCATCATCAACTGATGCCTGTTATTTCCCCAGCTTGGTTGGTTTTAAGGGTCAGCATTGAGCAGCAATTGGTGCCACTTAATAGCTGCCCTTGTATCATTTAAAGTTTACAGAGGAAAACCATATTTTTTATTCTAGTTTGCATTTGATAAAAATTCTATGGTCACCTTTCTAAAAAAAAAGTAACCAGTTGGAGAGAGATATAGAAACTGTCTAAAACACCCTACCTGTCACCCATAGAACTCTGGGTGTAACAGAAATAACTGCACAAGAAAAGATAAAGACTTAAAAAATCTTGTATCGTATGAAAATTTGTTGATCTAGAATGTAAATAAAGACAAGTAGGCACTGAATCACACAATAAAGCTGTAATGTGGAATGAGGACAGTCTCTGTTAATTAAAGATAAACAATTTTTAAACGGCACATTAGTATTTATCTATAAAAACAAAATATTATATAGTACTAAAGGACAAATAAAAAAACTGGCTGCTACAGAAAATGGAGGGCGCTATGGTTTCAGAAAAAAAAGTTCCCATTATTAAGTGCTACATAATGGAGTTCTCATTGCGGTATGGAGTCGTAAATCTGCTGTTAGACGAGTTTGAGGTTTCACCTTGAAGGTTTCATCTTTAAGGTTTCATCTTCTCTAACAAGAAATGAGGATATCTGGAATTCATGTCAGAACCTACAGATACCATGGTACTGGTCAAGGTTCTGTCTTTTATGACTAAGAAGAGTGACAGATTGAAATAGTCTGCCCGATGACGGATTAGGCTAATTCTCCCAAGAAAGTTAAACTAATTGGAGAGTCAGGGTCAGGCTTGGAGCTTATCATTGTGGTTCAAAAACGTCAGTATCATATTTTTTTAATTCATGTATAACAATTCTATTGAACATGTACATCTAAACTTGGCTTCGTATAATTTCATATGTAATGTTATTCATCATATTGACATTATTTGACTTTATCCCAGGTGGCGATTTTTTCCTTTTTTTTTTCCTTTATGCAAAGAAATTGCTTCGTTCCTTCAAGACCTTTTTTAATATTTCATGATGAAATTTATTTTACAAAATATCTCACTTGATCCTTTATTGTTTTTGAAATAATACATGAGTTATTCTTTTTTGTCAATGTTGTGTCCTCAAATTTATGGGGTTTTTTGGTTCAATTTAAGTAAATCAAATAAGGGAGAATTGAAACTGGGTTTGAAGTAATTAAACAGTTTTGCCCTTGAGTTAGAAATATCTTGTACATTTTGACAGTCCAATATATTGTAGTTAGTTATCTTCAGGCTATTCCTGTCTACATTTATATTCTGCTTGTTCATCTTACGTTCAACAGATCAAGATAGGAAAAAAAAAAAAGAAAAAAAAACAAATGTGCAACTCATTGAAATAATGTTTGGTCTTTAAGTTTCAGTGACCGTAACATGTTTTTTCACCAGGATCCCCATTTTACAGCGATATCGATGCTGACTCGACTTCTGTCGATATCGAAGCTGTTGATTCCTCTCTTGTCAGTGAAGCTGTTGATTCCTCTCTTGTCAGTGAAGCTGTTGCTGACTTCTCTCACATCGATACAGGCGCAGCTGACATCGATACTGCTCCTGTTGAAACCACTCCTATCGATATGGTCACTGCTGATACATCCGCTACCGATATAGAAATTGCTTCTGACTTAGTAGTCGATTCAGAAAGTGTTGTAACCAGAGGTAAACTGCGAAGGCTAGAGCTTATTCGCCTACGCTACCCCTGCGATTTCAGATTCTAGATTTACCATGCTCTCTTGGCTTCGAAACGAAACAAAAAAAGAATGCCGTTTCTTTAGCCACAAATCACATTAACATTTTTTGCACCTTCCGTAAAAGACTTCTACCTAACGTTAAGGTTGGTCATTAACTAAAATAACTGGCATTGATAAACGCTCTTCTCTGCATGCCACGGTCTATCTAACGTTTCTGCAAACAGTTCTGTGCTGTATGAGGATACACAATTTCTTTTTGTTCTGGTTTTGACGTGTCACAGATTTCTCAGGCTAGAGTTGAAACTTTTTTTTAGGTTTTATGGGGGCATGCGCCGTTTTTTATTCCTATTGGCTTTTAGATGCTTAGAATAAAAAAATTGAGTTTTCTCAGCGCTTTTTTTCTTTGACAGAAAATGGAGATGTGGTTTGACAAAGAATTAAGTAAAAAGAAATTTTAAATTTTAATTATTTTTTTTTTATTTTCTATCCTTTGAGAACTTTTGAACTTCTGGTTTGCTCCTTAGCTTGTCAAACTATTGTTGCTTTTTCAAACACTAGTTAGAAGATGCATGATCTCTTTTAACCTTCTGTCTCTTCAATCTGATATTAATCATTTTTTTTCTTTCAGATATGACTACTTGCATCCAACTACCCTTATGGAGATATGTCAAATATTTATTTTTGATACAGACCTTATAAACAAGAAATAGTTGTGTCATCTTTCTCTTTCTCTGTCTCTGTCTGTCTGTCTGTCTGTCAGTCTCTCTCTCTCTCTCTCTCTCTCTCTCTCTCTCTCTCTCTCTCTCTCTCTCTCTCTCTCTCTCTCTCTCTCTCTCTCTCTCTCTCTCTCTCAAACTCTTTCTATATGTATCTCTCTCTCTTTTTATTTCTATTTATTCATCAGTCTATGAATCTCAAATATTTTTGTCATGTATTTTTTTTTTTTAATCTTTTTTGTTTGACCCCAATGGTTCTTTTAATCTTTTTATACCATTGGATATCGCAAAGAGTAGCATCTAACCCCCTCACGTTCTTGAATTCTCACTATTTTCTTTTTAATGGCTCTGATCTTTTTTTCTTTTAACTTTTCTCAACTTTTAGGTTTTCTCTCTCTCATCGAAATCTCCCTTTATACTTAGCTTTCCCCAGCCGACTGACCTCTGCCCTCTTGCTTATTAACTCCTCCTTGTGCCGGTTTTGGTCATCACAAAATGCTTTCAAAGAGAGAAAAAAAACCTTAAAACTTAACAATTCAATCATGTCAATTACAGTTTTGGGCTTAGCCAATATTTTCAATTTTTCTATTGTGTTTATCCCCGCAATCAAATATACATCAAAAAGAAAATTGTAAAACAGTGAAAATTCTTCACAAGCTTTAGTAGGAATCAAATAAATAGCCGCCGTTGCTCAAGAGAGGAACAAGAAATAAAATAAAAGCGGTGTTTTATTCATGCTTCATTGCGAAGCTCAACAATATTAATAAATTAAAAAAAAAAAACTGCTTGGGTCCTCAAAGAAAGGAAATAATTAAAAAAATAAAAATCAATAAACCTCAAGATTTAATAAGATTAAAAAAAAAAACATGCAAAAGTACGTATGTGCTGTAACATGCAATGCCGCTTTGTGTCTGCTTATTTTGGAAAAGAAACATTTTTTGAGACTCGCAAAGCTTGATATAGAGCGCGCAAAAACACTTGGCCAAGTCTTCAATTTCCTCTGCTTTTATGATCGCGGCGATACCCTGCTACAGGTGTGGTTAGAGAAATCATTGTCAGACATTTAAAGAAATGATTAAAGCTGTTAAGTGTGAAATATATCGCTGGGAGAGTAAAATACTAGAGAGTAAGAAGAAGTCTAATCAACAAATTAGAGAGTGCCTGGAAACAGCGGTGTGGTTTCCAACATATGGCTTACTTGCAAGATAATTCTCTAGCTCTGCGAGTTTTTGAACAGACAATTCCTGCACGTCAACATGCACAGTCTACCACGCACACAATTACTGTTACCTCCCTTTATTGTACGGAGGAAAAGGGGACAGGTTTTATAATAATAATAATAATAACAACAACAACAGCAACAACAACAGCAACAACAACAACAACAACAACAATAATAACAATAATAATAATAATAATAATAATAATAATAATAATAATAATAATAATAATAATAATAATAATAATAATGATGATGATGATGATGGTGATGATGATAATTATACTTTATTTTAACCTGTACCGTTTAAATTGTCTCTTTCTTATAATTCATGTCTATCAAGTTTTTATACATTTTTGCCAAAATTGGCGTATCATTTAATATTTTTGTAGACATTCTCTGGTTACAACTATTGGATGCTAACCATCATACGGGTATGAGAGTAACCTACATTGAAGTGCAGCTTTTTTTTTTTAATTTTCATTCTTTTCAGCTTAGCTTTTCTTTGCCTCTTGAGTGTCTTTCTCGAGTAATTAATTTTTTTTTTTGCATGCTTTTAATAGTTGAATAAATTTATCTAAGTTAATAAAATCGTACCTGGTTATTCTTAAAAAAAAAAAAACTGTTAATGCTGTAAGAACTATAATTAAAGAAAGACATTATTCAAATAAAGCCACAATTACTGTATTATATTGCGTAGCACTTGAATTTTTGATGAAGAAAACTTTTGTTCACACATAATTTTCCTCATCCTTTATCTTTTCATTAACCTCCCGAAGATCTTAAGTGTATGTGTATGTGCGTGTATCTTACTTTTATTATTTTGTTTTGTGAACAACACAATCCTATTCTTACTATTAGATTCTGTGTTTTTTTCTTACCTTTGTGTGGTCTTCTAAAAGCGTGGAAGATTATCTCTCTATTACCTTCAATTTTTTTTCTTTCTAAACCCAACGTTTTCTTGCCGCCTTCCTCTGCCTTTCCTTCCCCCATTTCCACATTGTAGATTAAGCTAAGAAGTCAAATGTAATCTCTCTCTCTCTCTCTCTCTCTCTCTCTCTCTCTCTCTCTCTCTCTCTCTCTCTCTCTCTCTCTCTCTCTCTCTCTTTTATATATATATATATATATATATATATATATATATATATCCACTGTCTTCTTTATTTTGTGAGACAGGAAACCCATCCTAAACGCGTCCTGTTGTAGTGTCTAACGGCAAAACTTCAACTGCCTCTCGTTGTCATGTCCAAATGCTAGCCTGACCGCCTTCTCCTCTTCTATCGTGAGCTTTTTGATTGCCACTGCCTAAACATAATAAAGTGAGTAATCACCTGTCTCCCATCTGTCCCAACACACCTGTCCAGGCTCCCCTTACACAGTGGACATCATAGACAGCAGTCGAGTGACGGTGACCGGGGACGGACTCTCCCTGGTTCCGGTCAACACGCCGGCAGTGTTTAACATCCAGACCCACGGCGCTGGAGGTGGAAAGGTCGACGTGGACATCACAGGTAAGTCCCCAGTTTCTCATTCCCCCCCCCCCCCCTACCCTCCCACAAACCTGCCTCCTGGCCAGGCCTTTGATGTTCGGACGGCCATGTATTGTGATTTGTGGCCAGACTTTTATCGAGACTTTTCACTCTGTCCCTGTGAACTTGTGAAACAGTGTCTGGACTAGACGGTCGTCTGTGAGACCAGATTTAGTGCGTAATTATTCTGTTGTCTCAGTGAATAATGTTTGTGTTGCGAACCAGATCTTGCCAAGTTGGCAGTTAATGATCAGTCCGGAGACATCAATAGGTGTTTTAACTCACGTGTGTTGTTTTAGATCTTAATCTACAATTGTGTCCTTTCATTTGGAGATTTTTTTTTTCGCCTCATTTCTGTAACGATTGTCAGGATTCACAGATCGTCAGATGATAATGAGTAATTCTGATCTGATAATGAACAATTCTGATCTGATAATGAACAATTCTGATCTGATAATGAGCAATTGTGATGAAGCAATTGTTTTTTTCACACAGGGCGTGTTAAAAGCTGTGCCCATGTGCTGTACTTGAAAATTCAGCTCTAGTCCATTGCTCTCCGTCTCTGCCTCTCTTTCTCTCTCACTCTCTGTATCTGTCTGTCTGTCTGTCTGTCTGTCTGTCTGTCTCTCTCTCTCTCTCTCTCTCTCTCTCTCTCTCTCACTCTCTGTATCTGTCTGTCTGTCTGTCTGTCTGTCTGTCTCTCTCTCTCTCTCTCATTTCTGGCTGATAAACGTTGATAAACTATAGTTATGTGCAATTATATCCATCTTAGGTCTTATCATTAATACTTTTCTGTGCATCATTATATTCCTTAATACTTATGATAAACAATGAGCCATTAATTAAATTGCTTTTATCAGAAGAAGTTGATATAAATTGAAAAAGCCCCTTCGTCCTCAGGAATAAACTTCTTCTTTCACAACAAATGCAACTTCTAAAGGCGACAAGTCCTCTTCTCCTTCAATCTTTCGAAATGTTCTTTGTTACTTCCCTTATGTATACATGCACTATTGATTTTTTTTCCAAAATATCGTATGTATGTTGTACTGATTTCATGACTGTCATTTTTTTAATCCTTGATTTTTGAGGTTTTTACAATGTTAATATTGGATGTTCAATTTTTAGATAAGGCCGTGATTAATTGCTATGTTTTAACTGTCCACTCATTGTATATTTTTAATAGTGTTACATGCTATGCCGCTATGCCCGTAAAATGTGTTTTAGATTTCAATGTCATGTCTAAATAAGTTCTCAGAATAATTCTATACAATTATATTTATATAGTTTTAAAAGCTGATGGATTTGACGAGCTTTAATGTGCATTTGTAAGGCTGGTGTGCTTGCGTTTTCTAGGTTATGTAAATGCGTATGTGATGGGAATCAGAAAAGAATGTTTGCCAAGTGGAAGTATGAATCTGGTGGTTAGACAAAGCCAGTCATGTTTCGCTGGTTGTTGTTTTGTTTGCGTGCAGTTGGACCTGGTTGTGACCCCTGCAACTTGATTCGTGCGCCTGATGGCAAAGGCTGATAGGGCAGTGTTGTCCAATTGTGTGTGCAGTCATTTGTGACATGATAATTTGATGTGTGCATAGCTTCGGGGTTGCACTGTCAGCTCCTCGCCCCCCTCTTTCTACTCTAATCCTTTGTCCTTCCCCCGGTTCCCCTCTACCAAACCCCTCTGAAGCTACTTGTTCATTATGTTTTCCTCCGCTTGCTTCTGGAAGGTGTTTAACTCCATGCCCGTTCTCTGCCTAACCCAGTGTGTTGCTTTTTTTCACTAACCTGCAATTTTGTGTAACATCAAACACTAACCCATTACACACTTTTTGGTGTTTTATTTATTCTATAACACCGCAGTCTTCCCTTTTTAAGGCTGCAATTTCTTTTCTTTTGCTCCTTTTATTTAGTACACCTACAAAACGTTATCCAATCTATCTAGATCGTTTAACCTTGTAGGAAAATTTAAATCTTTTTAAAACTTTTCAAACTACGGATGTAGAATTAAAGAATAAATATCCATTTGTACATTCTAAGTTTTATCGTAAATGATAAAGTAAGCAATCCTCATTTAAAAGAAAGAAGTAAGATATATGAAAATGTAGAAGCTGTTAAAAAAAACAAAACTGTCCTGCCTTGGAAAAATTGTGTAATCTTTTGACTTGTGTTACAAGATTCTTCATGCGATCCTCTGATTGCTGTTCCCCTTTCTTATTTCTTGTTTATTTTATAAACCAAGCATATTTATATAGGACATACATGTAGCGAAATAGAAAAAAAATATTTTCTCATACCTATCTCTATTAGACCTGGCTCTAGAAGAACAGTTTTAGATTGATTTGCTTCATGCAGAGAACTTGATGCTCTCCATTTTAGAAAATGAGAGATAATTGAGAGCTCCCATAATTACACGAACACAAGAGGAACCATCTTCTGTTAAATAATCGAAACACAATAATAACCTAAACTAACACAGGTAAACAAAAATATTATTATTATTATTATTATTATTATTATTATTATTATTATTGTTATTGTTATTGTTATTATTATTATTATTATTATTATTATTATTATTATTATTATTATTATTATTATTATTATTATTATTATTATTATTATTATTATTATTATTATTATTATTATTATTATTATTATTATTATTATTATTATTAAGGAGGGTTTCAAACGTAAACTTTAACTGTGACTCCGGTTTATTCCAACAAGGAAGCCTTGTATTTTATTTTGCTTTTGCCAGATCTGCTTTACATAACAAGAGCACAGCCGTAGTGCTTGGAATTTTCTCCAATTATTTCGCAGTGAAATTTACATTAGACTTTGACACGTTAGGCATTGTGTTGTAATATTTGATGCTTTTATCAATTTAATGTAAACACATTGCTATAATACTCAACCACTTCTTGATTTCACCAATGAGACAAATTATACAGCATCACCCAACCGCTTTCACATTTTTTCGAGTCAATAGAATTTTATATCCATTATCGATTCAGTGTGATGTTTCGTGTGTCTGCTCAGTGGATCTACCGAGATGATGTATGTATGAGAAGCAAAGCCGACTTTCTAGGATATTAGCTCTTATAGTCACTGTGGTGTTCGTTCCTCAACAGAGGATTACATGTCTAGAGTTACTACCTTATTATTTACTCATCACATTTAGCTTGCCTGTCTTATAAACTACACTCTAATTCAGTACGATCCTTCATGTTAGCTATTTTACATTTATAAATAACATATATGGAAAATAGTTATTTTCCTCAGTTATGTTGAACAAACATTTCAACTGTTTACATGTTCAGTGCTGTAACTTTTTGTAAAATCGAAGAAGACACATTGGTTACTGTTTTTTTTCCGCAAAATGATTTTCAACTTACTTTTAAATTTGCTCACTATTCACATTATCTTCTGAAGTTTATTTATATGACCAATGTTTTTTTTTCACCTTAATTCACATGTAGATTGATACATTTCCTCGGCAGCTTTGTTATATTTTACAGTTCTCTTACACAACACAGCTAGTTAAAAATGCCAGCAAAACCTCATGATATATTTATTCTGAGCAAAATGACATGATAAAATCAACAAACTCCGGACATAAAACTAAAAATAAGATATTTTTTTTTTCGTCAACAGAGATATTAGTAAATAATTCTAAAAGAGAACTGTTATACATGTGCGTCGAGAGTTTCGTGTTCAAATGAGAACTTTCTTCTGTGCTAAAAATTATTCTATTGTGTTTACAATGATGAGGTTTTGCTACCAAGGTTATTTCTGTTTGGTCCCTTGGATCTATCGCTGAAAGGGAGGACATTTTGCACCTCAGTTTGTACAGGGCAGTGATCATTGCCTTGTTATCACTTCACGCTGACCAATATCCATCACTCAGTCACACAGTGCCTATAGCGTGCTCTCAGGTGAGTGCTATATTTTATGGCTTTTATTTCAGGTATAAAGCTGTTATTCTTTTGAGCTGTTTTTGTTTGTTTTATCATTTTCAATAATTATTGAACTCCAAAAATGTTTTTTCGTTATCTTCTTCTTCTTCTTCTTCTTCTTCTTCTTCTTCTTCTTCTTCTTCTTCTTCTTCTTCTTCTTCTTCTTCTTCTTCTTCTTCTTCTTCTTCTTCTTCTCCTCCTCCTCCTCCTCCTCCTCCTCCTCCTCCTCCTCCTCTACTTCTTCTTCTTCTTTTTCTTTTTCTTCTTCTCCTCCTCCTCATTATACCACTTTTACTACTACTACTACTACTACTACTACTACTACTACTACTACTACTACTACTACTACTACTACTACTACTACTACTACTACTACTACTACTACTACTACTACTACTACTACTACTACTACTACTGCTACTACTACTACTACTACTACTACTACTACTACTACTACTACTACTACTACTACTACTACTACTACTACTACTACTACTACTACTACTGCTACTGCTACTACTACTACTACTACTACTACTACTACTACTACTACTACTACTACTACTACTACAACAATTTTCATCGTCATCATCATCATTAATTTCACTACCATTCATTTTCTTATATTATCATATCCAAATAATGTCATTATTATTATTATTATTATTATTATTATTATTATTATTATTATTATTATTATTATTATTATTATTATTATTATTATTATTATTACTTTTTTAAAGCATTGTTTTTCATGTATGTATTTTTATAGCTCTGCACGAATTTGTTCCTTTTAATTGCTTCTCACTCGGATCTTTTCCCTTTCTTTCACATCCCGTGGTGAGCTTGTCTCGCCTAGTCTAGTGCTATATAGAAGTTCAACTACTGACCCCCACACGGCCACTGTAGACTGTCACGTCTTATTAACATTTATGGTAATAAACACAGCAGTTGACACGAGAAAAATATCGATTTTGTTTGTTAAGTGCAAATCAAGAGGGAAGGACGGCAGTTAAAATGCTTTTTTTTCCAGGAGTATTGAAAATGTCATTAATCGCGTACCATAGTTTAGAAGCCTCACTGGAGCAAGTGTCGCAGGTCCTCAAGAATTAATTGTCATATGTTACAAGACAAACATTCTCCTCGGATTACCAATAAGTTCATAAGAAAACATATTGGCCTAAGCTTTAAAGTTAGACATATGCTCAAGATCCATAATACTATT
Source organism: Elysia crispata (assembly GCA_033675545.1). Classification (NCBI taxonomy): domain Eukaryota; kingdom Metazoa; phylum Mollusca; class Gastropoda; family Plakobranchidae; genus Elysia; species Elysia crispata. Next base: position 119,875 of record JAWDGP010005397.1, on the reverse strand, counting down.
TCTCCTTCCCGATCTGCCTTTATTTTCCTCCAAACCACCTTTGAGAGACGGATGTGTGAAGCCTGCTTTGTGTCACAGTGGATATCCCCGATCTCAGTCGGCAGCGATGTCTCTCGCTGAGAACATTAATTTTAGTTGAACTAACGAGTTTCACAGCGATATGCGTCACGCCCCTTTGGTTGAGTCTTACTCCCCAGTTCTAGTCACGTGGTTCGAACATACAGCTTCCACCATCTCCCTTCCCACAGCATTCCTTTGTTCACCCTTACCGCCCCTATTGCCACAGCAGGCTGTCTGCTAGCTATGCTGGAGACTATTATGATGGTGAATTGGTTGAATCAATTATGCACGAAATGGCTCACTCTTCATTTTAACACATTTCCTTTTTATTTATTTGTTTTATCCTTATTTACTTGCATGGGGACACACTCGGCAATTTTATGGGTTTCACAATTTTTATAAAGTCCTATAACAGCAATATTTACGGAAAATTCTGGAATATTATTTACTATTTATATCTGTGTTTGATCAAATTCATCATTAGTTTAGTTTGAGTTGGAACCTTTACCAATCTTGTGGTCAAGCACGATTTGACAGATTTTGGACCTTCCCCGGATCTCCTCGATAGTTTCTCTCACAATCATTGTGTTAATTTTGTTGGTCAGAAGTTTAGTGGAAATAATGAATCTACTGGGTCAATTTGTGTGCAAGTATGTGTGTGTGTTTCGTTTTAATTTCTTCAATTCAGTCTGTAAATCAGGCATGAGCAAAAGATTTCACTTCCTTTGCTACCGTTTTGTAATTTTATGGGGAATTGTTGATCATCGCGGCAAGTGTTACCTCCCTTGTCTTTGCTCCATGGTGTAAGAGAGTGACAAAATATTCCTAGCTAGCTCCAGTTCTTTCTGTCGTAGTATGTGAAAAGCCCCCTTCAGACGCACAGTTTTTTGTATCCGGTAAAGCCATCCGGTCAGTCCATGAGAATAAAAATAGTAGTGCAAAGAAGCGGCTTGACAAAAATCGTACCGGATAGCTTGATATCTGGCGCAGCTAGATATTTCCCATCCGGTGGACATCCAGTGAACTGGGGCACTGGCGCCTCGAGGTCTTTACTTTGATCTTGCCGCGCGCGGAGCTAAAAATACGAATAAAAATATTTTGAATTACTGGTCCAATTAATACGATTTTCGTGATCAGCGACCTTCAATGAGTCAAATTTACGCGGGGAACAGAATTTAACGATAAATTAAAAAATAAAAAATTCGAAATCATGTTGATCATCCTCCATTTTTGTGAACGTTTTGAATTTCGCGCGAACTAGATACGACAACCCAATGATGTCATCATCTAGGCCAAGATTTGAATGATCAGGTCAACTGATATCCAACTGATGCATGTAAACGGTCATATGATTGCTAATCCGGTTAGTGTCAGTTTCAACTGACCGGATGGCTTTACCGGATACAAAAAACTGTACATCTGAAGGGGGCTTGAGACACATGCACGTTTTTAAGCAGTGCTCGACATTTTCGACCAAATGTGGTCTTTAGATTATTGACACTAATCTTTTTGATTAAAGGCAACCCTAGATTAATCTCGTGGTTCGACCAGGATCAATCCCATAGAAATTTGGGGGGAAGTATGACTCTTCATAAAGTTCAGCTTTTGGTTCTGGAGGGGCGACAAAAGGACGGCAGAGAAAAATTGCGAAGCTGAGACTAACAGGAACTTTGACTGTGTGCCAGCCGGGCTAATCCAACGTGCCACGCCCACTAAAGGTGCCTGCAGAACCTTGTTACACCGTTATACAACTATGTAAGTTCAAAACAGGCACAAAAGAAACTGGAGGCAACAGAAATGTGGCTCCTTCGGAGAAAGCTACGAATTTCACGGATTTGTCGCAAAAGAGGAATAACTTTTAAGAAAGTGATCTTATCGATGTCAATCCTTACTAAAGTTTTCCAGAATACTGGCATATTGTTTTCCCGTTGAAAAGAAATAGATTTTGAGATGTTTTGTTGAAAGTGAGTGCGAACTGCGAATGCGGAAGTGCCAGACCCTTCATCAGCCCTTATCTAGATTAATTCCAACGTGGAATTAACCCCTAGCTACGGCACCTTACCAAACTTTGATTCTGTGGATACCGAAGAGAGATTTGCCCACTATCATCTGAAATTATAGACTGTCCGATCTATTGGGCATAAAAATCCCAAAGATAATCTTTCCTCAGAAACGGCAACTGGGCTCTAAATGTCATCATGCACACGCATCGTTTGGTCTTGTAATTAAAACCCTCCGAGTGTTCAACATGTACCGTCAAGCAGCGTGAGAGCCAATCCTGACAGCCACTGATAAATGGGGCTATGACTTGCTGACTCGTCACTGCCACGCCCCGACTCACACAAGACGTGGGGTAATCATGTTTTACGGCGCCACTGGCTGGTAGCGGAAACTAGCACAGTTACCTTGCCGGTTCTGGGTGCTGGAAATCAGAAATGTTCGCACATTTTCGCTAATGATGTTAAAAACTTGTTTCGTTTTGCCACCGCAAATTGCCAGTAGCTAAAGGACCTTCGCAAATTGCTTGTAGCTAAGGGACCTTTTGTTGACGCATTCATTACAGCATTATCCAAAGAAATAATAATTAGTTAAATATGACTCCGTTAAAATGAGCATTGTAGATTAGCTGCGGCATATCAAGATCCAGTTTTAAACTACAATTATTGCATACATATCACGCAACGATCTGGTTTGTATAGACTCTTAAGGATAGAAAAAAAGTATTTGTTGTCCTTAAGATTTTGTGTATTTTGATCACTGATTCGTATCGACTTCATAAAGCGATGTAATTTTTTTTTGTAACTCGGCAAGTGTTGTAGGAGAGGAAAACAACTATAGGACACTGGAATTCAGTTTGTACTGTTCCAAGTTACACACGTGTAAGTGTGTTTACCTCTCTCTCTTGATCTGAATAATAAAACGCTCTTCACCTACAAGCATAAGATAATAATTATCAAAACACTCCACTATAACGTCAGAATTTTGAAACGCTAAATATGCAGATCTAGATCTACGAGAATTGTGGTGGTATTACAACATTCCATGGTACCTAAAGCTCTTAGCTCTATGGTTTAGGTGGGACTGTCTGTGTGAAGGGGGGTCGGGGAGGGTTGCTAGGGGTGCAAGATGGGGAACGACCATTCAAAGAAATTGGAGCGGAACGTCTCCTGTGTGCCGCGACGGCAAACACATAGAGTTCAAGAACAAAAAAATATTAATAATGGTAAAAAGGGTTCCACAGTCGGGCTTAATAGTTCAACCAGAAAGGCCAAGGAAGAATTCTGGCACTCTGAGATTCGTGTAAACCGTGGATCTCCGTCAATGACACCAGTGCAGACCTCCCTGCAGCTCTACCAAATATCTCAGTTGTGTTTTTTTTTTTTTAAAATAAGATCTCCCTTTCAAAGTTTACTAGATAGTTACTAGTTTTTCTCGGCTCAGTAAAGGGAGACATTCTTGTGGAGTAAAGATCTTTGTGGAGACATTCTTCTGGAGTAAAGATCTTAGTTCGACCGAGTAAGATTCTCATGCTGTAGACAAGCAGTTGACAGGTCAGTGTCAAGTTTCCATCATTATGTTTTAAGGTCTACATAAACACATGTACACGTACATCTAGATTCTGAGGCCGTCGACTCGGACCTGCGAACCGGCTATGAAAACAGTGGGTGTTGTTTAGGGCTACATTCAGTTTCTATAGAGTATAGTAGTGCTGGTGAGGCAGCCTAGATGGTGCTGGGTATGCTGCATCAGCATCATGGTGGCGTTGTGGACCTTCGAAGCAGTGTTTCTATAATTTATTTTTGATCAATAGACGGACTGTTGTCAAGGGATTTTAGAATCTTCATCCTCCAAGTCTCAGGTATCAAGCTGGATAATAATTATTATACTAAGTTAATCTAGACCAGATTGTCATGGTATTTATGAGTTCCAACTCACTTGGATAAACCGCGACTAAAATAATCATTGATGGTCAGCGGTGGCGTTACTCCTAGAAAAACAATGGTGAAATCGGGTATTCTATCTCTTCACATCGACTCGGATTTTCTAAACCTCATGATTTCCCGGACTGAATTCCATCTAAAGTATTGAAGCAGGACTGATGTCTGTCTTTGACAACGCGGCATCTCGTACAGCCTTTTGCTCTCTTCCAGTATGAAATAACACCATAAGTATGGTTATGAGTATTGATATCTGAGGTGAAAACTAGATGTTTGCTTGAAAAAAACCCAACTTTTTATAATTTTCTAGCTCTCTGTTGCAAATGTGAATAATCCGGTTACTTTTTCAAGATACTTTGGACATTTTTTTTTATCTTTTGAACCATAAATAATGTGTCAATTCCAGCCCGAATCGTTAAGGCCGTTACATTTTTCGCTGTGTATCCCTGGGGACGCATTACAAAGGAAGTGTCATAATAAGGCTTAAGCCTAGAGTCTAGATAATTATTGTGCTGTTGTCATCTGGGTAGTGGCTAGGCCTGTTCTCAGCCTCTGGGAATATGAATACTGAGTTTAAGGCAAATATTATTTCTGAATCTCTTCAAGGCTTCAGCTATTACTGCTCTTTGCTCTTCCCCGAGATATATTAGATTTATTGCTGTTGTCGTTAGTATTGCCTAAAAGATCTAAGAATGGCCTGAATAATAATAATAATAATAATAATAATAATAATAATAATAATAATAATAATAATAATAATAATAATAATAATAATAATAATAATAATGATAATAATAAATATAATAATACTGATGATGATCATGATAATGTGATGACAAAAATAATAAAAAAAAAATGGAATCCTTCCATTCTAAAAACAGTAGCCCGGTTCAGTTTGGTGCTATTTACTGAGGATATTTATTTTTTTAATTATTATTATTTTAAACATGCTCAATCGCCACAGTAATGGTTCGATTAGCGAGGAAAAGTTGTTTTTGTGCAGTAACCTTGAAGTGACCAGTGGTCTAATCCTGTTCTTGGATTTGTGAGTTTGTCTGCTCCTCTGTGTGGTAGTTGTCGCTCCTCATGGTCCGTGACATCAGTGGCGGGGTTTCAGATTCTGTCATTATCGCTAGATTTGTCCGTCTCATTTGTTCCCATCTCTCTGTCTGTCTACCTCTCTCTCTCTCTCTCTCTCTCTCTCTCTCTCTCTCTCTCTCTCTCTCTCTCTCTCTCTCTCTCTCTCTGACCATCTGAATCTGTTTTTTTTTCATCATCCTTTCTTCTCCAACCTATTCAGTACTGTTCCTTTCTCTCTCTCTCTCTCTCTCTCTCTCTCTCTCTCTCTCTCTCTCTCTCTCTCTCTCTCTCTCTCCCGCTTATAAGTATTTTAGAGGAAAAGGACGAATCTGTTGAAAATTTGACACCCGCACTCCGAAACTGGAATAATTTTGCTTTGATGTCCCTTTATTTGAATAAAAAATGTAATATTTTCTATAGGTGGACCATAAAATCATGAGAAAGAAAGACCAAAGTTTTTTCTTTTTTTTTTTTTTTTTCTTTTTAAAGCTGATGATTGTCGAAATAACGCGACCAAGAATGTTCTTTGACGTAAACGGTTTTATAATTGCTGAACCAGAATTGGCAGGCCTCAGAAAACGAATTATACGTCAAGACCTGTGCTCTGTGATATCCCTTTATATTGAGTTTAAAACAAGCCTGATTTCTACGTTAATTTACTCCTTCTGTAGTTCTATCGTTAACTGTGATGAAAATGTGTCAAGAAACACCAGCGGGAACTTTATCTACATTTTGTTTTCTTTTTAACCAACGATACACTTTAAACATTGATAATATTCTGGCTGTTTCCCTCCGAGATGTTGCTACTGCTGCCTTCGCGTAATTTATAGTTCTGGCCTCTGAAGTTGTCCTCGTTCTACTACAACTTCGCATTTTTCATCTTGTTTTGCTTCCCCTGTCTTCTAAGGCGTCCTTCCTCTAAATTTTAATAGAACCTGTTTTCACTCATCTTAAAGTTTGTTTTGGTCCGAACCCCCTTTACTTCTTTTACTTTTAGGAGACTTAAAAATCCTGCATACCCCTAAACCTCTCTCTCTCTCTCTCTCTCTCTCTCTCTCTCTCTCTCTCTCTCTCTCTCTCTCTCTCTCTCTCTCTCTTTCTCTCTCTCTCTTTCTCTCTCTCTCTCTCTCTCTTTCTCTCTCTCTCTCTCTCTCCCCCTCTCCCCTCCCCTTTACACACACACTTTTCACTCAACCACTGGTCCATTTCTCACATTTTCTTTCCTCCCCCTCTGCAGCCCCGTCAGGCCGCCACGTCCCGTGTCACGTGGTCAGGAGCGAGACTGACGAGCAGGAGTACCTGGTCCACTATCTCCTAGAGGAAACAGGTGAGTTGTTGTACTGATGTAAAAAACGTATGTTGTTGGATGCGTCGGTCTCTGGGTCTTTGGTTTTGTCTTTGTCAGTCCCTGTGTCAGTGGGACTCCCTGTACTTCTCTCCTGACTGTATTGTAACCCTTTTAGCACTATAAACTTCAAACCTAATAACTATAGACGTCTTTAGAAATTGTTAATGATAGCCGTAAACTACTTTACTCTAAAATAAATCTTTCCTGGAGTCCATTCGTCTGTCCACATGTAGTTCTAGAAAAATTTTAATGTGGCACAGAAGGCAGTGAAGAGATTTTAAAGCTGCCTAGTACTCGTAAGATTTTTTTTCCTGACACGGTGGAATCTTTTCCAACAAACTTAATACGCTGCTTCATCCGTTTCCTTGTTCAGCTTCAACGAATGTTTTGGTAAATCATTTTGACAGGTCAATAAATCTTCGTTAACTTTGAAGTTTAACATCCAAAATGTCTTTATCTTCATCCTCTTGATAAAAGAATATTCCAAGATTATCGTAAGAGAAAAATTACTTTAAAATGATGAGAAAAATTAAACGAAGAGCGTCTCATCAGATTTAGTATCCTGGATTATTCTTATCAGGGTTGGAGAAACCGATACTCAAAACATTTTCCAAGAACCTGCTACGATATCAAAATAAGTTTCACAAAATGTAAAAACCTGCCTTGCAACGTTTTGTACCTCCCCCTCTCAATATAAACTGTTAGTTCCATTCATCTCCGCCTACTCTGAAGCCATTCGACGTTCCTGTGTTAATCATCGCAGTTTGGCCATCCTATACACGAGACCGATATTCAGTCACCACGCCCTCTCGTCTCAACATAACCTTTGAACTGTGTGGGATCTGTTCATACTACACACTGTATGCGTGTGTGGCACTACGAGTTCTACCTCGACGTAATATCATTATTCGTCTTCTAAAAATTCCTTTCATTGCATACAAGCAATGCCCATATAGAACTCAAGTAATTATTCCGGAATTCATATCACCCGAAAAGCAGCAATATGTGAAAATCAATGCAGATCAATAAAGTGTATGTTTTCAAACTGTCATGAATGCTCTTATGTTAAGAAAAGGTGTCCTCAGTGCGCTTGTAGTCATTGAAGTGTGTCGACCAGGAGTTTTGGCAAATGTCGTTATCGAATGCCTTGAATTTCATTTTCACGCCCCACTTCACACGGATGACCCAAACTTTTTTTATAGTGTTGTGCAACTCCGTCAATTATAAAATGTTCTAAGATTCCAAATTTGCCCCAAGTTTTGAAAGGGAAAGACTATATTAGAATTTGTCGCACGATATCATAGTATAAGTAGCTTTTGTTATTTCTATGTCTTTTTTTTATTTCAAATGAAAAATATGTTTATTTTACTCGTGAAATATATGAAATGTCTTGTTTTGATGATTTCAAGTGTCTTTGCTTTTGATTCAGTCCTTTATATTCTTACTTTAAGGAGTTTCTCTAAGTCCTGATTTATATATCTCAAACCCTGACTCTCTCTCTCTCTCGTTCTCTCTCTCTATTTATCTCTCTCTTTCTCTCTATCTATCTCTCTCTCCATCTCTCTCTCTCTATCTCGATCTATTCATCCCAATCTGTCTTTTCTTATCTAACTATCGATCTATATAGTTGTCTGTTTCTCTGATTTTCTCTCAGCCCTCTTGCCGGCGTCTCTAACATTATCTCTTTGTCTCCAGTATCCAGCTATTGTTTCTAGAATCCTTTTTTCCCCGACTCTGACAATCTTGAGCTATACCTATCTCTTTGTCTCCAGTATCCAGCTATTGTTTCTTCTAGAATCCTTTTTCCCCGTCTCTGACAATCTTGAGCTATACCTATCTCTTCTCTTGCCCTGATCTATCAGGTGCAGTTCTCATCTCCCCCCATCATGTGTAGTTTTACATGCCTGTGTCTTCACTCCACCGTTATGAAGACGAGAATTGCTGTCGAAAGCCCGAGATGGGCACAGCAAGAGTTTTGAGCTTTCTTTTAAATCACGGCAATTTAAAATTTTGAAATTTTAAGATCTTTGAAAGATTGGGCGTATAAATAGTTTACGTACGTAGCATTTTATTGCGATTTTTGTTTCTTTTTTTGTGCGTATGTTACTTTCTCATTGTTACTTCTATTTTCATTACAGATTGTTTACGGTTTTGTGCATTGTGCACGGATTACATACTTTGTTCACTTTCATTTCTCTCATATTTTGTTAAAGTCACCGCAACAGCAGTAAGCGCTAAAGTTGATTTATAAACAAAGGATGAAGAACCGAACCACGTAGATCGTGTGTATCACGCACGAGTAACCTAGAAACCTTAGAAATAAACACCAACCAGACAAACCGGCAAAACCACATGGTACTGCTACTTACATTGAGGACAAGTATATAGCAAAAAAAACCAAAAACAACAACAACAAAAAAAACAAAACAATAAAAAACAAAAGAAAAAAGAAAAAAATATTAGGATAACGTTATTTTATTTTCAAACGGATACTGGATCGTTTTTGTTACTTTTTTCTTCATGTTTACCCCTACAGAAAAAAGGAGGGAGGGAAAGAGAGCTGCTATCCTCTTTCAGTTACTGAAATTTAAATTAAATAAACTTACAGCACATTAAGTAGAGGATAGAATTAGAAATTCAAAACTTTAAGTGCTTCCTTTGTAAGTTTTGCGATTTAACCATTTTAAGCTTGTATGGGAAAGTTATTTTATTAAATATGTGTGGAATTTGGTGGCTCAGATTAAATCAGCCCCCCTTGCCAGTATCAAGGCCTCTGCGAGATTGATTCCTAAAACAATTTATGTTCTAGTTGTTGGAGGAAAGGATTTATAATGTTTCCTGAACTCTTTTCATCTTTTATTTGGTGTACGACTCTTTGACATGTCAAATGTAAGGATGCAAGTGATCAGTAGACTCGAATACTCTAAAACCCAAATGTGATCCGTGTCAAAGATTTCAATTTAAAGGTGTTAGTGTTTAGCTTAGAACAATTCATTAAGAAAGTTTGAAATTATCAGAATCATTTTTTTTTGGGAATAATTCGAAATAGAGGCTTTAAAGTGCCGTTTTTGAGGTTCTGATTTCCTGACTCACGCGACTTATTAGGACAGATTTTGAGACAAGTTTATTACATCTTCGATTGGAATTTCGACCCGCTTACCTTAGATAGCCCGCACTAGATTCGTTCAGCCTGCCCTTAGAGCAATGCAGAGTTTACCTGGCATTTCATGTCAAGTGATCTTTCTTTGGGTATGCATGCAGTTTTTTGGGTTGTTTTTATTTGAACTTTTTTTTTTTTTTTTTTTTTTGATTTACCTGAAAAGGAATTTTCCTTCTAACGTGTGATTCGATTCGAAAAAAAAAAATAGAAATTAGGTCGGGGAGAGAGAGATACAAAGAGAGAGAGTGAGAGAGAGAATGAGAGAGAGAGAATGAGAGAGAGAGAGAGAGGGAGAGAGAGAAAGAGAGAGAAAGAGAGAGAGAGGGAGATAGAGAGAGGGAGAGAGAGAAAGAGAGAGAAAGAGAGAGAGAGAGAGAGAGAGAGAGAGAGAGAGAGAGAGAGAGAGAGAGAGAGAGAGAGAGAGAGAGAGAGAGAGAGAGAGAGAGAGAGATGTAAAGGGACCAAGTAAATCAGAAGGTGACGGAGAGGAAAGCCAGTTTCTAAGAACGGTTATTACCTTGTCAGATAGAAGGCTCTAGCGTGTTACCTTGTGCATCATTGGTTCGGGTTTGTCATAGGAATCTCAGCACTTGACAAGGAACAACTCCAAACGGAATGACGACTCAAAATACCAGGCCTCTGGTGGGCGAGTAGAATTCTCTGATCGTTTCCTTCCGTCCTTCTTTTTCTTGTCCTCCTTCACTTACTGTTTACATTCGATCCACTGTTCTTATCAGTATAGATGCATTTCGGAATTATGCTCTACTCTGTTGTAACCGCTTGCTCTCTATGTTAACCTTTTTTTTTTTGGGTGGGGGGAGGGGGGGGGGGGCGTGCGTGTACTGTGAGTACCCCTCAATTTATTGGTCTTTAACCGATAATAACTTCACTCTTTGTTCCTAAATTAATCGCTGCCTGTTTAGTTTTTGTTTAACCCTCAACCTTAATATCGAAACCATCTCGTATCTAGCTTGTTTCCTCCTGGGATGGTCTGTCTGAACTCTTTGTTTTTCTGCCTCTCTCCCGGAGCTCGTGTCTTCCACATAACAGAGTACCACTAATTCTCTACCTGTCCTCGCCACTTGCGTGGCTTCACGTGACTTGCCCTGCCATCCCGTGCAGCAGATGAGGTGCTGTGTGGCTCAGGCAAATATTGGCGGACCTTTACATAGACTCAGTTGATGAGTCCTGGTGCAGGAAGAGCGTTCGCCCGACCTGCTAGATCTACGAACAATTTCAACTTGTCAGGGGCGGAGCGTAGAGTGGATCACATCGGTTTAAGGTGTCACAAGACTGCCTGCAGCTCAGCTCATTTGCTTAAAAACCTATTAATGTTTGAAGTTCGCCAACCCACTCATGCAGTGTGTAGATGCGACCTGAAACTTTCCAACGCCCCTGGAATGTTTCTCAAATTCACTCACTTTGGCAGTGAACAGGTACACTCGGCTGCAGGAAGTCACATCTGTTTTAAGTGGGATGAAATACGGCCCAGCCTCAGCTAACAAAGTAACATCATTTTACCTATGTTCATGCTTCATCTTGCTGCTCTCCCTCAACCTCCCACCTCTCTCTCTCTCTCTCTCTCTCTCTCTCCCTCTCTCTCTCTCCCTCTCTGTCTCTGTCTCTGTCTCTGTCTCTCTCTCTCTCTCTCTCTCTCTCTCTCTCTGTCTCTGTCTCTCTCATCATTTTACTCCCCGTTACATTTTTGAGTCGCCATTACAAAGTCCTTGTAATGTTTTGTAGAGTTGGAGTCTCGTTGCCCTGTAAATTATTTAAGGTAAAACTGGGGCTTGGTCTAGGGACAAACAGGAACCGTGCTCGCTGATTTTTTTAAAGCTTGCGTCCCTGTTTTCTCCGAAAAAAAAAAAGTTAAGTTTTAAGTCCACACTAATAAGTGTCTCTTCCTAAAGGTTTGGGAAGCCTAGGGGTGCGTTCCATTTGAATATTGGAAGTCTAGCACTGAGTGCAGTTTTTTGCTTTGTTGGATCCTTGTGGATGGTCGTGATTCTCTTACTGAATACCGTTTACTTCGTTCATGAAGCTCTGGAATAAAGATTTATTTCAAAATTTTGTTTTTCTCACAGTGTAACTAGCAATTCTTGAGGTTGGATATTTTTAGTCTGTTCTGAATTTCGAATTTTATGTGGAAAGACAATCATTCGTTAGGTGTAAAACAGTCTGAGTTATATCTCCATATAAATGTTCAAAACTTAAACATTTTTGTGTGCACGGAACGCATTTTTGTTTCGAAAGATAATAGTGTTATAGTTGTTAAATGATCGTCTTGATACAACCCTGGACGCCAAAAGAGGAATCAATAGAAAAGACGATCTTTCCTGTTTATTTTGTAAATCTACTAACCTAGCAGATCAAACATCTAACAAGGCTAAATAACAGGCGAATGTGGGCGCCCTATCGTCTGTAAGAATTTTCTCATTTTCTCTGCATTGTTATTTATAATATAGAAGGATATAATCCTAAAAAAAAACTGATCGGCTATCAGGTGTTGTGGAAAGTTTATCCTTGCTGCAACCCTTTTATCAAGTCTGGAAAGCTTAATATATCGTAGTTTCTAAAAAGCCATATATTTCATAAGCGGGTGAAGGAGAGACTATTCTCTGTTGACCAAACAGAGTCCTGACTTGAAAACACAACCTTGTTTAGCCATACGAACTTTGTGCCCAGCGCGGGAAGAGAGACATATTGCGACACCACCTTTTTAGACAAGACATCGTCCAAAATAGCACAAAAAACTCCGAGGACCAATAGAGCAATAACATCCGCCAGCA
>JAWDGP010005397.1:65000-100000 GCA_033675545.1 Elysia crispata | reverse complement strand
TTTGACTCCTTTATCTGCTTTTTCCCCCTTCCATTTTTTTTATTTGCCTACCTTTTGTCCTTCCACTCTTTATTCTCTTATTCCTTTTTATGGTCTCTTCATTGCATCTTTCTTTTTTACATCATTATACTCCTAATTTGGCCACATTCCCCATGTCGAAGAATTTTTTTTTAACAGAGGACTTTTTTTTTTATTTTGTCTTGTTTTGTTTCTATACATACTTTTGATCTCATAAGAGGATTGCTGGCATGAAGCAAAATGAATAATTTTCAGGGTAGAAAAGTTTTTAGTTTATAAATGTGTGAAGAATAAGTAATGCTGTGCGCAATCCTTAATTTAAACAGTTTATTTCGTTTTAAGATTTAATTGATTCCTTTGTCTTTGTTGGCTTTTTTTGGCTGTTTTTATACTTAAAGAAATTTTTACTTTCTCAGCCTACAATCTGCTTTCGCAATTCCTGTCCAACAATCTTTCTTCTTGATATTTTTAACCTCTCCAAAGTATCAGCGTTAATGCCTTGGTGTGTTTATATCCTGTAAGAGGTTTGGTTCTAGATGCATGCCAGTGTTTAAGTGATTGTGTCATTCCTTATCTTACCTTCATGTAACAATGATACTAACATTGCTTGTGACTCTTTTCGGATAACATGAATGAAAGATGAGCGTGATTTGTTGCTATGATTTAAAGATAATTAATTTTTTTCCTAGGTTTTTATCATTCACGTGGGCAGAAAATTTAAGCTTTTTTCACATTTAAATTTCTTGATAAACCGTAACTGTCCTCTTTTTTTGACAGGAACCTCCTTGACAGCTCCCACCAAGTGCTTTGCATGTCCATATCCTACCCACCATATCTCCTCATATTTTTATCTCCTTGTCAATGACTTGAGATAGTTTGTATAATAATTCATTTTTAAGGTTGACAAATTAGTATGTCTTTCTCAACTTTAGGGCCAACCAAACAGAATGTCCCTCACAACCTTTCGTCCGACTCCAGTGGAGATATCGTCATCACATACATCCCAACTGATGTCGGTCAGTATTTATTTTCATTAGAAGACCATGAAAGCGAGAAGTTACAGTTCTTGCCTGAATCAAGATATTATGAATTTATGTTAATATGTTAACATTTTGTCACGCTAATTTACAGCACAATAAAAAATTTTTCTCTTCATGCACATATTTCTAGAAAAAATAAATCAGTAATAAAACTTCTATAGAGTTTCAAGTGCAGATAAGTTTCTTTTGGTACTCTTTTGTTTTCTACAAAGTGGAATTCTGGTTGTGTATTGGTGGTAGATAATTGAGATGCTGATGTTTTTCTCCTTGTAAATATCTTCTACGCTTTAGTCTATGCCTTCTCTTCACAAATTAAACAAAAAAACAAACAAATTTTCATTGGAAGACAAAATCTTTGAATGCATCTTTGACGATTGATAGAAAAGGGAACCCGAGAAATGAACTCTGTCTGGAGTGAGATTTTATCCTAAATAAAAAATGGCATTGACACCTCTGCCCAGAGTGGCACATAGATGTTGTTGTTCTGACAGTTAAGTAGGATATTCTCTGACATGAGTCTCATGTATTCTATACATTTTCCTGGATATTTTATTGTCGAAAATTAAGTCGTCTGGGATGAACTTAAAAATAACATTATTGAAAATGATGCCGATGTGTATCTAGCTTCATCCTCCTCCACGTCGCATAAAAAAAAACACTGAGAAGAGGTACCTTTCACCTGCCTCTCCTCATGTTCCTCCCGCTCTCTCCTTGTCTTCTTCTTCTCTTCTTTTCTCGACTTTTTTTCTTTCTCCATTTCTTCTATCTTCTCGTCTTTGTCTTGTCATTGACCTCCCGGTATTTCGTACTCTTCATAACCTTCTCTGAACCCAAATTTAATAATCAACCTTGAGGTGATCAGGGACGTTGTAGTTGCCTTAGTTAAACCATTTAGTATTTTTTACTCTTTAAACCCACCCCTTTCGGCATTTGACATCGATCATTTTTTCTTGGAAAAACTATCTATTTTTTGAGGATCTATTAGGTCAATCACACACAGTAAAATTTCTTTTGTGGTCCAGGTGATTACACGATCAACGTGAAGTACGGGCAGCATGACGTCACAGGCAGTCCTTTCATATCCAAGGCTTATAACACTGGAGCTATCATAGTCACCCCCATTGCAGATGGCTTTGTCAATCAACCCATGTTCTTCACAAGTCAGTGCGCCAAGATTTCCAATACCAAAATCATTAAACAGTGTCTCTGTTTTTGTTTTTTTGTTTTTTTTTTGTTGTGTGTTTTAACTTTCATAATTTTGTGAAAATAACATTTTTATGTTCACTCAAGTGATAGATCACATTGCTCTTCATGTTTATATCCTCTTTTTTACACCCTCTTTGCCTGTGTCTTAGTCTGTCTCACTTTTCATTCTTGTCTTTACTGATATCTTAAAATTCTAGTCTTAGTCTGTGTCTGTTCCCGCTCTAGCTCTATTCTGTGCATTTATACCTGTCCTTAAGTTCCTATTTGCCTTTGAAGTCTTTGATATTTTATCCTTGCTAACTTGTGTACCAAATTGTGAATATGCTATTCTAATCCCTTTAAATCACCATTCTCCTCTCACATCTTCTCTGTCTGCTCCTGAATCCTTTCTCATTATGTACTTGTATTTAAGTTCGTCATTTTTCTCTCACTCTCGTTGTCTTTCTCCAACTTACTCAAGCTATCTTTTATAACAACTCGTAACTTGCCACTCCTTCCCAGTTGACGTGGGCGAGGCCGGTGAGGGTCAGCTCCAGATCATGGTCAACAACGGAAATATCCCCAACGAGGTGGAACCGCAGGAGCCTGGAAAGTACCGTATTAAGTTCATTCCATCTGAGCCTGGCATGCAACAAGTGGACATCCACTTCAATGACCACAGTCTTCCCTGTGAGTGCTATCTTTCTTACCTATGTATATTTAAATTTCTTTACAAAGGATGTGAGGCTGGGGTCACAATTTTTCCTCATCATCTTCACTGACCTATTGATGAACCCCAAAGTACTGTACCAACTGCGCTATTGAAAGAGCCCTACAATTTATGTGGACTAACATATTGATGGAATTTAGGTCACCAACCTAAAAACTGACAGATTGATGAAACTAAATGGTTATGTGGACAAACCTACTGATTGAACCAGATATGGCCTAATGTAGTGATGGAGCCATGGCCATATCAATGACATATAGATAGAGTCCAGATAACCATATGTGAACTTTTGATAGAGTCAAATATCTACATGCACTGGCCCCTTGATGGAGTGCGATGCCTGCCTGGACCAATGTGTTGATGAAGCCAGAAGAGCATACAGCCACATCACACCTTTATGACTCCTTTTGAGGGTTAAAGTCACAATTTGCATATCTTTGGTATGTGGAAGATACATTGATTGGGCTACTGAATAGACTTTTTCCTGTGTATTAAGTAATGCAGTCTCATTTTGTAGCGGACATATTTCTTCAGGGAGCGTATCCAGGCAGGGGCATAGTCTTTAAGAGTGAGAATTGCTCTGTACTGATCTTCCTTAGTCCCCTCCCCCTTCCCATCTAATTGTCTTAACAAGCACCACTTTCCATCAGGTTCCCCACTGACTTGTGTAGCCCAAGACCTGTCTGCTACCATTGTGGGCCTGACGAGCCTGATTCCTGTGCAGAATGAGTCTAATTTCCGCATCCAGTCCCAAGCAAACATCACTAATGCAGCTACGGAAGTACAAATCATAGGTAAAGGCTTAACCCACTTGCAGGTTACCTCCCTTCCTGTCCCTCTGGAGAATAAAATCAGCTGATGGATGAAATCATTTTTGTGTCATTGGCCAGTTAGCTAGATAGATTAATGAAAAATTTTCTTTTCAGGTACACTGTTAAGTGCCACACATGGAATTCAGCTCTAAGCATAGATAGAGACTCGGTCTCTTATTGCAGAACTTGTGTATTCATGACCATGCTTTTTTGCAGGCTGATCCTGTGACTGTAAAGGTTTTGAGCCATTAAGCTCAAATCTAGCCTTTGAACTTAGCAGGTGAGATTCTATATCTGCTGCTACAAATTGTGAGCAGATGGTAAAGTTTCATCTGTAATATCAAGGCACAATATAGTGATTATCAATGTCAAAGATTAAGAATAAATTGAGAGTATTCTTTCATACTGCTTGAGGGCTATTCAGAGAGGCTCCCAATTAACCCAATACGCTTACAACATTAAAGACCTATTTTCTAATGTCACCCACCATCCTAATTGAATATCTTTTTCTCTAATATAAACAGCCAAGATATATTTATGAAAGTAATAAAAAAATCACTCTGTATGTAAGCAACATTTCAAATTCAAAATCTTTAGGTCACATGACATTAACCAAGGTGGAGGAACTAAATATTAGAGGTGTATGCAGAATATTTTTATGTTCCATTAAGCTAATCATTTTAAAATAAGTTGTTTCTTTCTAATATCAGTATAAGAGATTCAGATTGGAATATCTAGACTTTCAAGCTTCTATATGCAATGCAGTCAGGACAAATTATAGATATCAATCGCAACATCATTAAAATGCTCAGAAACATTTTACAAATTTGCACCATAGGTCAAAATTAATTTCTCTTATTACAGTCGCAACTTAATCATACCGTAGTTAAAGATTTAGTTGAAAACTATTGTACATATTTGATTTATAAAGGGATTTCAGCTTATAAGTTGAAAAGGGCTTTATAAAGAACAACCTTTAAGTGTGTGTGTATATATATATATATATATATATATATATATATATATATGAAGAAGGTTGTTTTGTGTACAATGCACTGTATATATTTTAAATTTTTTTTGACAGTCCTCTTTCCCATTAGATTTTTTGCATTTTATTTAGAATGCTATATAAATATTATCTGGCCACATTATCTTTTCAAAGTCAGTAGTGTAAGCAATTCCTGTTTGGTTGATTCACAACTGTCATACATGTATGTCTCAGGGGAAAAAAAAAATATATATATAATATATATATAATGAGATTGTTTTTTTCTAAATATTTTTGTAATGCTTCAAAGATATCCTTCTAACGTTTTTCCACTTTTACCATTACTCTACTACAATTAATACATGTATTCATATTTTGTGGTTTATCAATTTCTTTTTCTTTTTAAACCTATTTATGGATAGTTTTTGTGTTTGCACCGCTATTATACTTAATATTACTTGCTGTGTAGTATGAGTTTTTTATGTGTAAATGGGTGTGTTTTGGTGTGCCACTGCGTGTACCCGTTAACGCTTTGTAGTGTAGGGTCTAAAACCATGGAGTCTTTAAACTTTGTTTTACCCATCAGGAAGCTAACTCAACTTTGACTTTGACTCTCGCTAGATTAGAAGTTGTTTTTGCCAAAATTTTTGCTCATGGATTACTATTGTGCTTCAGGTAATAACTATATAATCATGATCTGCTACTTGATCACCAAGTTTTTTTTTTTTTATCCCTATGTTACTTATTCTCTTATTTTGTTCAAGATGAACAGTAGATGTTGTTAGTTGCTTACCTTTTTTTTTCTTTGAGGGGGTAGGGGACGCTAGCATGGATTTTGGTTCTATACTCCAAGAAATATATTGCAATCAGGAATGTAGCAGTTTTTAGATCTACATAATATTCTGCGTCTCAATGCTCTTTTTCTACCTGCTTGCCTTCTCTTTCTCTCTGTCTCTGTCTCTCCCCCCTCTTTCTCTCTCTCTGTCTCTTTCTCTCGGTCTCTCTCTGTCTGTCTCTTTCTGTCTCTCTCTTCCCCCCTCTCTCTCGATATCTCTCTCTCCCTCTCTCTCTCTCTCCCTCCTCCCTCTCTCTTTTTCTCTCTAACTCTCTCTCTCTCTCTCTCCTCTCTCTCTCTCTCTCCCCACCTCTCTCTCTCTCTCTCTCTGATGGAAATAACTATAATCCAGACAATGAGACAGTAGATAGACAATACCCTCACCTCCCACCACATTTGTTTCTTTTGCACGCGTTTTGTAGGCTTTGTCCATGTTTGTTTCGTACTTTTCGTTAACTTTGTAATTATATTCGACTTAACGCTCCTTAAGTTTGTCTGCATGGTTTTGTCTAGTGCATGTGTGTAAGTCAGGAGAGATTGCTCCCTTACAGAAAATATGAGATAGAAATACTGTGAGAAGTGCATGGAGATTTAATTATTCCAATGTCTTTGCCAAGGCATTTCAGCACTATTATATTCATATTTCTATGATTATCAAAATTGTAATCATGCATTTAGTCTTCCGTTGTCAATTCGCAAATTGTTGTAAATATTATTGTAATATTGATTAGTATCGTTATCATTGCTACTGATTTAATGGTGTTCTTCCTACAGGCCTACTGATAGACATTTTTTTACTTTAAGTTCTGTTTCTGCTGCTGCAACTAATACCACTACATCTTCTCCTCCTCTCTACTACTACTATTACTACTACTACTACTACTACTACTACTACTACTACTACTACTACTACTACTACTACTACTACTACTACTACTACTACTACTACTACTACTACTACTACTACTACTACTTCTACTAATTCTAATACTACTACTACTACTACTACTACTACTACTACTACTACTACTACTACTACTACTACTACTACTACTACTACTACTACTTCTACTGCTGCTACTTCTACTACTACTACTACTACTACTACTACTACTACTACTACTATAACTACTACTACTACTACTACTACTACTACTACTACTACTACTACTACTACTACTACTACTACTACTACTACTAGTACTGCTACTACTACTACTACTACTACTACTACTACTACTACTACTACTACTACTGCTACTACTACTAGTACTACTACTACTACTACTACTGCTGCTGCTGCTGCTGCTGCTGCTGCTGCTGCTGCTGCTCCTACTGCTACTGCTACTGCTACTGCTACTACTACTACTACTACTACTACTACTACTACTACTACTACTACTACTACTACTACTACTACTACTACTAGTGCCACAACAACTGCTGCTATTATTATTATTATTATTATTATTATTATTATTATTATTATTATTATTATTATTATTATTATTATTATTATTATTATTATTATTATTACAACTATTATCATCATCATCATCATGAACATCTTTTTTATTATTACAATTCTGGTTACATGTTTTACTATCTTTTTTCTTTGAATATTCAAACGCATTTCTTCATTATCTTCTTAATTGTTTGTTTTTATAAAGGTCAATTCTTAGGAAAATGTACAAAGCAGGTCGCAAAAGAAAGAGAAAAAAACATTTTTTTTCTACATTGCCATTATAGTCTTAAGTTTGGTTCTCAAGAAGAGCACAGTGGCCTTCAAGCTTGATTTGTCACTCTCAATTCGTCAATTCAGCAGGGATATATAGATATAGCGGCTATAGAAAGAGAGATAGAAAGACAGACAGACAGACAGAGATACTGCCTTACAGAGTCGCAGTAGTATAAAACACTGAAAAATAATGAGAATGTAAAATAATTAATTACATGGCTTAGTCTTATGAATATTGTAAATCGAATGAACTTTTCTTTTCACCCACGTCAATATCATTTCCGTGGTAATCATGCTATTTACATCTATTTTCTTTTTTGCATTTCCATTCATTTTATAGTCACTCCATTCAACTTCCAACATGGGTCATTACTGAAAACTGCATGGTTATAGCATATAGTTTGCTTGTGAATGTTTGTTTTTTCTGGGTTACATTTTGAACTTGCGCTTTTGTAACGTATTCCTCACAACATGGTACATGTAATTCTTTGCTTATGAGATTTTGTCATTTTCCACGTATGATGATGCAAAGTGATATTACTATGTCAATGTTAGGTATAACACACACCATTTCTTTATTGTTATTTTCTTGAACATTCGTGGACATTTTGGGACAGCTTTCCTTGAGATTCTCAGAATATTTTTTCCTTTTGGGTTCGAACCGGATCGTCAGTATCTGTGTACTATCTTGGTTTATATCAATGTTCATGCCCAGGCTTTATGTTTTTCGCATTACATAATGATATTGATCTACGTGTAAACAACACGGATACCCATGCTTTAAGGTTATGTGCAGTATATGCAGGTTTATCAGTGTTTCATGTCAATAATGTGAATACCCACACTACTGAAAGGTCCCAGCGGACACACAGTTCCAGTTCGTCTCACACCTCAAGCAGATGGCCGTTCTCTCAAGGTAGACTACACACCTCGGGAAATAGGTAAGATATTAATCTATCAACTTTTCTGTTTTGGATAAAGCCTGATCTAAAGTGCCAAGTGACAAACATTTTTTTAATTCTGTAAAGATTTATCAAAGAATTATATCAAATCATTGCTTAAGAACATACCATTTGACCCATACTGGGCAATTCACCCATTTCATTGTTTGCAAAGAATTAGATTTTCTAGGTTTTTCTTTAAGTTGCCAGAAATATTCATTATTTTTATCTGGATTTCAGCAGATGCAAATATGGCTTCATTGTCCTTGATTTGAAGATTACACCTAGTCATCTGTTTTAGCAGACACTTGATGGTTTAGAAATTCTTACTGCTATTTTATGTAGAGATTGACTTTCCTAAAAGTCTCATCCTTTTTGGGTCCCCAGCCCTATATAATATACCTGTTTAAGCAGCCATTAGATTGAGAACTTTTGCTTTGACATCAATTTTTTCTTTTCAAGTTATGACTGGATTCTAGTTTTCTTCCACAGTCTAAATTGGTCTAAATCCATAAAACATTGCATAAGGCATCTTGAAATGTATGGATTGTTAAGATTAATGACAATATTACCTGCTTGTATTATCCAGGCACTCATTCTATCCAAGCTGCCTTGCAAGGGGTCATGGTCAAAGGTAGTCCTTTCCAGGTCAGGACTTTTGACCCCAGCTTGGTGCGTGTCTCCAAGGTCAAGCAGGGTATTGTTGGCGTTCCCTGCAAATTCACTGGTAGGTTTGGATTTCTCCTCTGTCACTTTCCTGGTTAACCGTAGTTACATCGAGCCCTCAAGTAAGAAAGGTGTGTTCCTATGATTTTAATGACAACTTCATATGCATCAGGCCAAGCTGCAATTTTTACCCTTTCTCTCCACCTCGCACTACATCTGTTGTTGATACCTGTATTTTTATCTCTTTCTTTCTCTCCTTCTGTCTGTCTATCTTACTATCACCTCATTTTGCCTTTATGTTTGTGTTGCCTATTTTTTAACCTTTTATCCTCTTTCTTTTTCCCCCTCTCCCCATCATCTTATCCTCCAACACTTTTATTTAAATACAACCATCATTTTCTATGTTGTTCAGAGTCAACTGCACAGCTCTATCTCTCCAAAATATCTGCATCACTCTCTGAGCCTAATTCTCCTCATTTACCGAAACTTGATATTCTCTCTGTAGTTGACACAGCTGATGCTGGGGAGGGAACCGTGGAAGTGGGCGTCCAATCTCATGGCCGTAAAGTACCCACCACTGTTCTGTCGGCTGGTTCCGGCCGCTATGACTGCAGCTTCATTGGTCAGTCTGAGGGGAATTACCAGGTGACGGTCATGTACAACGATATGCACACGCAAGGTGAGTTGTTGAACATGAAGTATTCTTTTTTTTCTTTAGACCAGGAGTTTATGCAACCAAGGATAATATGACGAAATTCAAATATCTCCATGATTTTACCAATGATGAACTTGATCATTCTATTTTGTCCTCAAGTGATAATGCTAATAAGATTTGAAATTTTTACATCAAGCAACCACTAACAGTTTTTTAAGCATGATCAGGGTCTAAAACTTAACTATGTAGTTTTGACTCTCCTCCACAAAGTTGCTTGTTTTTTTTCCCTATAATACAGTGAGTCTTTACCGTACTCATCTTGTGAATTTGTTTTTACCAATCGGAAAAACAAAGAATGGAATCCACTCTGTTCTTTTTTTTTTCTTTATCATTAAAATAGTGTAAATTGTCTTTTGCTTCAAATTAAAGTAAAATTGTGTTCAGATGTGTTTTTTTTTTCTTTTGTTTAATTTAGTACCAAACCTACAATGTCATTGTCTTGTGAACATGAACTTGTATAAATTTTTACAGGCTTGTGTAGTAAGGCCATGCATCCAATAGTAGGACATTTCTATGCTTCAAGTAGATTAGCTAAGAGTTTTTGTTGTCCACACATTAGGCAAGTTTGCAGCCAGAAAATTATTCTCTCTATTTTACTTATAAATAACTTATAAATAACTTAAGATCATATTTTCATATTTATATATATATGATATACAAATAATCTCTTTCTTATCTAAATTTCATGATGCCAAATTTTTATTAATCATGTAATGGTTTTTTTTTTTATAGGTAGCCCTTTCTCAGTGAATGTGATTGATGTCGGTGGTATCCGCATCACTGGTGATCACTGGAATTTGATATCCCTGGATGAGAGGGCTGGTTTCAATATCATCTCCCCTCATGGCTCCTTTGATGATCTCAGTGTGAAAATTGTGGGTGAGTAAAAACAAGTGTGAACAAAAACCAAAGACAATTTTACCTCATCTTATTCTTAGTTCATTCAGCCATGTACAAATTTTAATTAAAATTTTTTTTTTGTCTTAAATTGTTTAAAATGTAATGGCAAGACAATATGGCATGTCGGAAATCATACATACTAAAATTCTTTTAACTTGCAGTAACCCTTGTTTACTTTTTGATGCTTTTTGAAATATTTTGATCAATATTTTTCTTCTCTGTCTTTGCTTTTTAGCTCCAAATGGCGCCAATGTTCCATTCCGTCTTGTTGAGAGAGGAGATGGGACAGCCAGAATAGACTGGCAGCCCACTTTCGTAGGTGAGAATGTACTAATCAAGGTGCACATGTACACATGTAGATACGACATGTACTGGACTCAGTTGTCCACACCCGCATGTGAACATAAATAGGTGTTTACACTGGACTCAGTTCTCATAGAGTAGTTTTAATGTGACTAAAAGCTCTGTAGGCCTACTCTCATTTGAGTGAGACTAAACAGCTCAATAGATATGAATTGTAGATAAAAAAAATTAAGTTGACATTAATTATTAGCAATCATAAATTACAGCCAGGCCAAGACGTATCTTGGTTTACTTTCATTGGCTGAGATTTTTTTCCGCAAAATTATACTGACTATCAACAAAGGGATGCAACTCAGATATATATATAGAGAAACAGAATATTACACTGACAGAAAGATTTTTGTGAAAAGGGACTGCAATACATACATCAGCTGAATACAATTTGTCATCCTGCAAATCTCATTCATGAATAATCACACAAAATCATTTAATATATCTCTGTCTGCACAGTTACATAAGGAGAATTTCTTGTAATAAATGACACAAGTTTTTGTTAAAATGAGTTGGAAAGTCTCTGTTTTTGGTTGCTCATTTGTCAATACCAAATTCATTTTGAGCCTGCATGCTGTTAGATACAAGGTTCTTTATTTCTTTTCTTTCAGGCTCTCACAAGGTGTTTATTGACTATGCTGGAGTGCCCATACAAGGCAGCCCATTCACCATTAAAGTTTTTGATGCCTCGCAGGTTCGAGTCTCCAACATACATCCGGGGCTGGTAAACAGACCTTGTTCTTTCACCTGTGAGTATTTCAGTACATTTCCTGGATCTCTTCTTTGCTTCATAGCTGTACATATCTATGTGCTGAATATTGACCAACCAACAATATTTATACCAGTCAATTCTTTTTATTATCAGCACAACAGTAGAAATGACTCTAAACAAAATAGCTGTCATAACTTTACTTGTTCTGAATTAATTATTGAAGACAATTGAAAATGTATGTCTCTGGAAAGATATATGAAATATGTTTTGTAGCCATGTTGAATGTTGTTAACAAGACTATTTCTTGTCTTGATATAAAGCTTATTTAAATTCT
Organism: Elysia crispata; assembly: GCA_033675545.1. NCBI lineage: Eukaryota > Metazoa > Mollusca > Gastropoda > Plakobranchidae > Elysia > Elysia crispata. The sequence continues at coordinate 88,032 of JAWDGP010005397.1, read as the reverse complement.
CGGTGATCACAAGATTCACTTTTGGTTTGTGCATTGTCTTACATGTCTAACTCAGACAGTTGCACATGGAGTTGACACAGAAGTGCAATGCAAGGGCGAAAATAATCAAAAGGAGGGTCAAACTTTCAGAAGCTGTTATCTAGCCTCTTCTTAACCATTGTGTTCATAGCATGACTCTGTTTCCTGAATGTCTCTTTTCTCCACTCTCGCAGTGGATGCAAGCACAGCAGGGGATGGTAACCTGGAAATACTGGTGATGCACGATAATGAAATCGTTCCAAACTATGTCCAAGATGAGGGTAACACGGTTTTCAAAGTAACTTTCACCCCCAGACACGCTGGCCTTCACCTTGTGCACACACAGTTCAATGGCATGGCTGTACCAGGTCAGTACCTTTGTTTTTACCTTTAGAAAGATAATGGAAAACCACGATACAATCAGTTTTTGGATCGTTGTTTCCACCTAAACATTTAAAATCATTTGCAATATTAACTTATCTCACATGTGATATTTTGGGTGATTTTCATCAGTAGTTGTTCAAGTTGACGTGATTACCCTGAAGATGACTGCTTTAAAGTAAGATCTGTGGTCAATTTTTCTGTATTGCCTTTAGAAAAATTAGCCTTTTGATCTTTCCCTCCAACCAGCAATTCTTACATTGAACAAGTTTGAGCCTTAGTGACAGTGATTTGTTCTAAGCTCTGCCTTTTAATTTATGTCTCTCTCTAAGGCAATCCAGATAAGCATAGCATATTTAGCTTGTTATGAACAGACAGCTTTATATAAACATGAGTATTTGATATGTGAGTTTGAAAAATTGATAAATAACAATAACAGTTGTCAGATATTTCCTATCAAAGAAATCGACCTCTTTTGTTTAAGCATCAAACAAGAATTTAAACTGATTGTAAAGCTCTTCATTAAGCAAAGGCTTGTGATATCTTCTGTTATTGAGACAAGATAAATGAGGATTGGGGACAAGTTCTTGTTTATAAATATTTCAGAGTAAAAGATTATTTTCAGCATGTGTGCTTTCATAATTATCTTTAAACTGCAAGAGGTCCACTTAATGTAATATCATAAAAAAAGACAATTGTGGTGTCTCAGCTGGTTCTTAACAGTATCAATTCAATAGGAGTCAGACTTACCACCTTTTAGTCATCTCATCAGTAACATCGAGTTGTGTTTAAACTCAAGATAGTTATGAGTTGTTATCTTTTTCCAAACCTTTAGAATAATTGTGCGGAGCTTGGTTTATCATTTAGAACAATTAACTTTACGTATTTTCAAAACAAATGAGATTTTAAGCTTTGTAAACTAGTTTGAATCAAGGTCTAAAACTTCACACAACTTTATAATGACGAGACAAAAAAGAAATAACAAAACTATTATCAATTCAACATATAAGCGGTTCACTTTGTAACCTTCGTCAGGATTATTTTGACTAGTTTGAGTCATATTGATTGTTATTCAAAATATGTAGTGGTTGAAACGCATTTCACTTTACTATCAAGTGATGAAGCTGTTCCTTGACGGTATCTATCTTGGGTTAAGAGCTGATAGGTTTGTGATCTGGAAGAAAAATTATTGATCTTTAACATTAATAAAAAAAATGGCAACATATTTGTCCTGGTTGGAAGCCATGACATGTACATGTAGTGTGGAGCTGCTGCTGTTTTTCTCATCACATGGCTGTCGGATATTGGCATTGATCTTTGAGGTTATGTTCTTCATAGTTTTTTTAATTGACTTTATTGTGTAACTTCGGAAACTTTAATGATTGCATTTGAAATAGCCAGCATTATTTTCTAGACATAAATATTACGTTTACCTCATGTTTCCATAGTATTTGGTTGTGTCATTTTTTTTTTTAAACTACTTTTAGTTTTATTAACTCTAGACACGTTAGGAATATATATATATATATATATATATATATATATATATATGTAAATGTGCTTTAGATAGTGTCAAAGCACGAAGCATGAATATTTTTCATCTTTAAACGGAACTATACAAATATTAAGAATTATTTAGTCCTGAATAGAAACAATTTTCATTGAATACCGTATGTACAGCTATACCTGACGCCGTTTCTTTTATTAAGTATCTTTTATTATTTTGTTACTTTTGTGGGCGTATGAACTGATAATTATATCCTGAAGTTAAGGAAACTGGTTAATACAATCAATTTCCCAATCATATGCGAAAAAGGTTTTGAAAAAGCATTTATTTAGAACACCATTACAGTTTGAAAAAGGTCACAGATAACAACCAGTCAAATTAAGATTACAAAAATGAGGACTATCATTACTAATTTTAACATTTAAGTATTGCTCTGGTTTAATCTCTTTCTGAACCACACACTTGGCTCCACTCGCGAAAGTGTCCTGTAATCAGCAGATTATGAAATGCCATCTCGGAATTTACGAAAGGAACAGCTTCATAATTGTTCAAATGTAACTCTTTACCGTTGCCTGGTAAAACAAGCCTTCTCAAGGGAAAATCTTCATTATCCCGAGAAAACTCATGCTATAAGAATTTTGAAAGTATGACGTAGAATAACTTCTAGGCCCGCTCCAAAACAAAAGGAGAGCGATTTGTTTTGTTTTAAACCAAACTGTTGTGGAGTTATTGTTTTCTAAAGTTATGGAAAGAATTGAACCCTCACACGTCTTACTCTAGTCACTGTAAGACTATTGGCCAATGTTATGAATCATCCTTTCAATGTTTCCTTTAGCCGCTCTCTACATTCACAAGTCTGCAGCCCGGGCCACGTGAGAAGATCCGATCCTCAGTTTCAACTTTTTTTTTTTTCTCAACTTCAAATAAGCCCAGAGTCGCAAAACTGTTGCAAGGCTCGCCCTTTTTATTGGCATTGAGCAAACAAAGAAGAGCCAGTCTTTCTCAGTTTCTCTCTCTTCTCCCTCAAATCTGGTTCCCTCTCTCACATCCCCGTGATCGGCGGGAGGGTCAACACTCGAGCCTGCTTCATCTAGACTGTGTGTGTGTTGAGCTTTTTCAAGCCTCTCGAAAGGCGAATGTTCTGGGCATTTTTTTCCTGTTTTATTCTGTTATAGGAGGTTTCTAAAAGAGACAAAACAAAACAAAAGAAAAAAAAATTACAGAGAGCTTTATTTAATCATGACATGCGAGACACACACGAGTTTTGTTTTATAAAAATTTGGTGGTGATTTTCTAATCTCTGGACTTTTTCTTTTTCATCTCGTCCTTTTAAATTGACCCCCACCCTCCTCCCCCTCATCTTTCTGTCCTTCTCCGTGTTCTCGTGCCGTCTATAGCCCTCCCAGCTCGGGCACTGCCTGATTTCTGGCATACATAACATTCTTGATGGATGAAGTGATAGCAAGAACGTTGTCGGTGCTTGTCGTGGAGCACCAAGGTAGACCAGCTCAGTGAGGTGGTCGTGGCTTGTCACAGTAGAGAAGGAACCGCCACACAAACCTACCCAGAGGATAATCTGATGCAGACTAGAATCTAGTTCGTAGTGGCTTTTGATTTGATGTGTTTTCAATCCTTCATTAATATTTCGTATGGCTATTTGAAATCGCGCTCGCTTTAAACATTTGTTTATGTGAGTATTGTGTTACTCATGAATTAGTTTTATGTCTCTTAAGTCGTCATATAGACAATGTTTCATCAGAGAAAAAGTGAGCGCCTGGTAGGTGTCAGCTCTTAACAAATTATTTTTACCTGTGAATCGTTTATTCAGTTGACTCTTCCCGATGTATTAAAAGTTGGGCCAACCCATGTATGTATGTTTTGAATTATTTTAAGCTTGGTAAAAAAATGCTTTGTTTTAGTGTAATCGATATAAGATATATATTATGATGCTATGTACCAAAGATCTAGACCGTAATGTTATGTCTGAAGCTATGAAGATGAAGACAGGGAAGGCAGAGCAGTTTGTATGTCTGTCTCGGTCAGGAAAAGGTTTGAGTTCGTTTCACCTTTTGCCTGCCTTTGACTCCTCGCCTTTCTTCTTCTTCTTTTTTTTTTTCATTGGTTTTGAGGTTAAATTTAGGTTTTTGCGTATGAGGTCTGCGTATTATTTGAAGACAATTCTTACGGTTTCTTTTTCTCTTCTTGTTATCAATAATGTGATGTGTATTTATGTTTTTTTGTTGCAGCCAAACGATATCATTAATTTAAACTAAATAAGATGGTTTAATCCACATTTCTGTCTCAGCTTGTTATAGCCGAAGCAACACGAATAACGTCGTGGATGCGAATCCTTCTCAAAACTTAAAGATGGCTTCTTACTGAAAATAAAAAACAACGCGTTTGTGACCATTGTGCTTATGCACAGATTTCAATGTAATTCCGGGCCTCGCCTCGCGAAATTAGTTCCAGAAGAAGTTCAACAGGAAAAGCGTTTACTCGTGTTTTCGTTTATAATGACGGAATGCGATGTGCCCAAGCCTTAGTCTACATAGAAATTCTCGCCATTATAGACATTGCTGAAAGTCGGCAAAGTAACAGGTTTCTTGAAAATTAATATAGAATGACGATACTTGTGCTTAATTATGATACTACTGTTGATTCGTCCAATGGTTTACCAATTTTTTCCCTTTAATAAAGTAGCCTAGTTGCTGAAATATTTCTTGAAATGAATTTCCTTACCTGCGTTTAACAATGAATCTCTGAAGAAGGAAACCGTGCTCCATACGACTCGAGTTTATTCAACCCTGTTTCTTTGTATGGTTCACTTTCTAGGAAGCCCTCATCAGGTGCCTGTCCTTGACCCCGAGAGTGTTCAGGTCACAGGATCAGGTGTAGATATGGCTGCTGCTAATGTGCCCACCAGCTTCCGGGTGGACATGCGCAATGCTGGAGATGCTAAGCTGAATGTCCGCGTCATCTGTGAGTAGCGGATCTGTTATAAATGTTGAAACTGATAATGTTATTTGCTAGTTTGTTTTTTTGTTTATTGTTTTTTTATTCATCATCCACCAACTGCCCGTAGCTATCAGCTTCAGTAATTCCGGAGCCACGTCGGAAGAAATGATCGAGAGGGTCTTCTAGAATACAGCGTTTAGGAAGACCCTTACATCATTACCACGTGCTTTGAAAGACTGGTGATATAAAAGAAGATATTTGTACTCAGTGAGAAAAGCTTTGTGTTTAGAATATCATTGTTTAGTGGTCTCCCATATCTTTTTCACAATGCTTAGAGATTACTTTAATAGTAAACTGAGTTTGCGAAGAGTAAAACCAACCAATCAAATGTACAGCACGCACTCAGGTGTTTGAGCGAGAACTCGGTTCTCTAAACAGCGAAAAATCTCACTGTTATGCTAGAATGATGCTCCTCTGTCAGGTTTATAAGGAACTTTGGTTGGAAATGACTCGTCGTCAAGCGTTTATAAAGATCTTTTAACTCCTTAGTGGGAAAACGTTGTGTTTAGAAGTTTAGTTCTTAACTTTAGCCTTTTTTTTTTCATTCCATTGAATCGTCCACTCACTTCTCTTTTTCTCGACTACAAACACAATCATAAAAAGTCAGTATCTATTTCATTGGCATCATTGTGTTGATGTTAATAATACAATTACCGTCGCAATGGATGCCGTCAGATTCACCAACATTAACACCTGCCTATCTTTATCGCCACTCCTCTCTCTCTCTCTCTCTCTCTCTCTCTCTCTCTCTCTCTCTCTCTCTCTCTCTCTCTCTCTCTCTCTCTCTCTCTCTCTCTCTCTCTCTCTCTCTCTCTCCCTCCCTCCCCTCTCTCCCCTACCTCTTTCTCTATCCTAAAATCTATAACAATATATTAAGCTATCTCTCATTCATTCTTTATGTGATTTTTCTTCGTTCTTCCTCCTAATTTCTCAATATATGCATGCATGGAAAGTCTTGAGTTGTTTCCTGAACTCTGTCTGGTTCTCTCACTAGCCCCCTACGGTAAAGAAATCCCTGTCCATGTCCACGGAAACTCAGCGACTGGGCTGAAGATCGACTATACGCCTTATGAAGTTGGTAAGTGCCATACTCTCCCTACTATTTACAACTTCAATAAGATTTTGTCATGAGACAAGGGGGGGTGTAGAAAAGAAAAAAAAAATAACCAGTTAATTGATATTTGCTCGGAATAAGTAGACAGAAAGAAAGTTTGATGAGTAAAGATTGGCAGGTATCTTATTGATATATACACAGATAAACCTTTTAAATACTTATAGAAAAAAAAATTAACCTGTAATAAAATTGTATACTTGGAAAAAAAAAAGGCTAGAGAAACGTGTTTTAATTTCTAAATTATAAACTCTGGAGAGCATTTTTCTATGAGATAGAGAGAGACCGAGATATACAGACAGACAGACAGACAGACAGACAGACACATACAGAGCCATAGAGACAGACAAACGAGGAAACGATTGAAGGTAATGTAGAAGCAAAACGAGCACCATCGCCACCGTGTCAACATGACAAATCGTGATGAATGGCTGTCCTGCTGTCCTCAGGTGTCTATAAAGTCTATGTGGAATGTGCGGGCGTGCCGGCCAAGGGGAGCCCATTCAATTGTAATGTGTTTGACCCGTCGCATATCAGGATTAATGCCCCTGGTAGAGCTTACCTCGGTCGCCCCATACACTTCAACTGTAAGTGTCCGTAGTGCATTGATCTTTTCTTCCTTTTGTGGAGGTTTCAAGTCTAGGTTTACTGTTGTTGATGGTGTATGCTCTTGTTTATCGAATTGTTTCTGACTTTCATTTCAAATGCAGTTTTGAGTGGTTATAGCATTGCCTCTTTAATGTTTTTTTTTTTTCAAACCAAACCTCTTGATAATTTAATTCATATTGTTTTCCCTTACTGTTTAAGATTAATTCAATCAAATTTTGCCCTTCCTATTTTCTTTGTAGTTCTCTTGCTCTTGAATCTAGTTGTTTTTTTCCTTTGTTTATTTATTCACTAATTTGTGTGTGTGTGTGTGTGTGTGTGTGGGGGGGGGTTGAGTATTTTTTTAAATATCATTTTAATTTGATTTACTCCCATCACATTTTTTATGTGTTTATTAATGAGTCATGCATACAGTTTCTGCAATGAAATAAAGTTGATATTGGAACTAACAAATAAAAGTATATGAATTTGTATTGATGAGGAAAAAACGGAACTCAATATCAATACATAGCTAAAAATAAAGTGTTGCCATTATCTTAATATGAACAGAAAAAAAATCAATTTTAAGTCATAATTTGACTTGTTTTATGTTTTATGAATGATTAAAAAAAAAAAGTAAAATAACTTACATGTAAGAAATTTTTTTGGAGGTGATAAGAGCAATAACAGGTTTTTTTAATATTTTATGATGAAACAAGGAGTGCTGATCTCTGTTTGATTTGAGCTCAAGATAATTTGGACAAGATTACGCTTTGTATCTCCTACTGAGTTTTCCTGATGATGTTTGTTTAACTTGGATCAACAATTTTCTCGAGTAGTTTGCTTTAAAAATATAAAAAATGTTGAAGCATTTTTTTCTTTCTTTAATGGATTTGCTCTTAAAGATTTTTTTTTTCCCTTTCTGCCTCTCTACTTGTGATAGAATTTGAAATGCAAACATATCTTGAAAAGAACATGCGTTGCCTATCTTTAGATTCTTATAATCATATTTTCTCTCCTTTGTCTCTATGACTTTGAAAATTTATTCCTTTCTATTCTTGTTAATATATCTCATCCCTGTTATGCCACGATTTCATTGCTGTACCTATAAATGTTTCTACTTTTTTAAACTGTGCAAATATATCTTTAATATTAAAAGTTCTTTACAAAATGATCCAAATATTCTTTTTATCGTTTCTTTTTATACTGAATAAAACCAATAGATCTAGGTCCACGCAATGAATGAAAACTTTTTTTTCCCTTTTCACAGTGGACACATCAGCAGCTGGCAGAGGAAAACTTGATTTCCAAGTGACATGTCGTGGTCATGATGTGCCCACACGTCTTCGAGAGATTGGACCTGAGAGATATGACATCAGCTTCACACCTCAGCAGGCTGCACAGCACAGAGTCCATGTTAACTTCAATGACATGCAGGTCCCAGGTGAGTCCTCACAGAGTAGGATCTTAGGCAAGAAGGATTCACGATAGTCACATATAAGTATTGAAGCTTGAGAGGCTTTACTAGTAGTGTGGTGTTTCTTTTCTATCCAAGTCTCTCTCTTTGTTTTCTGATTTCAATTTTTAAGCAAAATACTTCCAAATTGTTTGAAATAAGATGTTTAATGGTGAAAATTATTATTTATTCTTATTTCACTTTCAAATATTTTTTAAGACATTAACATTTATCAATCACAGCATTTCACATAAAATTTTCATCTAACTAAATATGTTTTGACCAAATTACCTAAAAATTTTGGTAAGTTTGTTTTGAAATCTCTCTTTTCATATTTAAATATTCATTAAATTTATATTATTTGAATAGTTATACAGCTTTCATATATCTGAGTATCTGTAAAGGTATTTTGATAATTAGTCTTAATCAAGATTTCAAAATTTTAAATTTCTTTTCTTGATTTTTTTTCCTTTTACTCTCTTATCATTTGAACTGAATTCCTTTATTTTTTTATTTTTTATGGATTTTATCTTCTTCAACACTGAGTCTTGCTACTTTACTTTTCTTCTGTTTACATATTTACAAATATTTTTTATTGCAGGGGCCCCATTTGATGTAGCTGTTATTGACAGCTCTAATGTTAACTTATCAGGAGATGGAGTGAGATTGGCCAAAGTCTACAAGGAGGCAGGGCTTGTCTTAGAGCATGACGGTTTGGAGGAGCAGGACATTGAGATAAAGGTTATCGGTGAGTACAATTTTTTTTTCTTCAGTTATTTCATGTTGAAAAACTCATAAAAAATGAATGTACCATCACAGACTCAGTGTTTCATCATCAAGTACAGATGCTCACTTTCTTCAGTCAGTTAGGCCTACCAGAAGATAATTGATAAAAATAAGATTCCACTTTGTCATAGTGATATTTTACTACTGCGTTCTAGCCAACCTTATTCTCTCTATCAAATTATTTCCTCATGATGTTATTGTGGCATCAGTTGCTTTTTGTAGAGCCGGGCATTAATCATGTCATTGTTTTGCATATGGACAAAACACTGAGTTTATCATTGAGAAGCAGGATGTTTTCTCATTCTCATATATTTTATAGGTCAATACCATATTCTGCAAGACTACTGCTACTTTTACAGCTAATAGTTTTGTTGCAGCTGTTGAGGCACCTGTAATGAATGACTGCAAGTTATTATACTTCCCAACTTATCACAACTACAGCTTCTGCTGCTCCTCCATGTCAATGATATCTCCATCTTATACCCTCCCTCAGCCCCAAGTGGAAATACCCTGCCTGCACGACTCAACCACCACAGTAACAACACCTCTCAGATCTCATTCACCCCTCTAGAGGTTGGAGTTCATCGCATTCATGTGACTGTGGCAGACAATCCAGTGTCTGGCAGCCCCTTTACTTGCAGCGTGTATGATCCCTCAGCCTGTCGCATCACAGATGTAGACAAAACAGCCAAAAGGGAGCGAGAGATTGGTTTTACAAGTATGTCTTTAGTAATTGACTTTAAAAGAGTGATCTTACCAGATTGTATTGTCATTATTATAGACCACCCTTTCCTATGGTTTGAAACCAATAGTTTTTTACTCAAGAAAGGTTATTTATGTATGTTATACTTTCTTTTTTTCTTTTTTTTTTTACATGTGTAGAGGAGGAGGTTAGGGCTAGTAAAACTACTGCATGATAAGAATTGATGCGAGTAAAATCTTGGATAAATTTTGTTTTCTATTCTAGTTGGATAGAAGTGCAGATCTCTAACATTCTTTCATATTTTTTTAAACTAGTCTCTGGTCTTTTTCTTAATAGTTAAAGTTTTTTCAGATTCGAAATCAAGTGGAAGCAAAGGATAAATAATTTTTACAGGCCTTGCTGATGTGTAGCTAAAATGTGGAACCTGAGACCATTTATCATAACTCAAATGTTGCTGACTTGGTCTTTGTAAAATTACCTTTTACAGCTTTTACTCTACATTGCCATTCATGTAATCAAAAGATTATTAAAATGTTTGTTGTAAAATTAACTTTTAAAAAGAATATCATCATGAATGTTCAAAGATATTTAATTTCTATTACATTTCTTGATGCCCAGGGAAAATATTCCTGTTATGATGATTTGTTCTCTACGTTTTTATAACCATGTGATGTTGTAAGCAATGTTTTTTTAGTCAATCAACAGGGCCGAATATTTTGTTGAGTTAGGTTATATTTCGGAAATTTCATGGGCAAAAAAGGATTCAGAAATTTTTTTTATATGTAGATGCTGGGGATGTTGAGATGATATTAAATGCTACTAGAGAGTTTTTTGGTTGCTTTTGTTTTGGGTAAAATAAAGACTATACTTATAGTGATCAACAATGAAATAATAATTTTGAGGTAAAGCTAATCTCTATTAAAAAATCTTTGTGTATCTGAAGTTATTCTATGTTCCTCTTGTAACAGACTGCTATGGCTTTTCCTCCACTTCAAAAAAGTTAACAGACTTTGTCACGTCTTTTCAATTACTTTTTTCCAATCTTTTCTTCCTTTGTTTGTAGTTGACAGCTCAGCTGCAGGAGCTGGAACCCTGGAAGTAGAAGTGAGCCACCGCGGCCAGGCAGTGAGAACAGAGTGCACCAAGCTGGCCGAGGGCAGGCACAGCTATACCTTTAGACCCAAAGAGGTTGGTCGCTATGAGGTGCGGGCTGCATTCAATGGGGACACCATACCTGGTGAGTGAATGTTTACTATTGCACAAATATAGTGGTTTTCTCATTGTATTGTAATTTATAGGTTGTAATTTAGCACTATTAATTTTGGTTCATTACAAGTGTCATTATAAAATTGTCACCAAGAAAAAGATAATTGACTTTTATCAAAACCTTTTAAAAACACTGAATAGTTTTGTTTCAAAAAACGTTTCAATGATTTGAAAAACATTGCATATAACTATTGCATGCAATATATATATGAATAATTTAAATAATAAATTCAAAAATTCATCATTGCAGTTTATTATCTTCTAACAATTTTTTTTCTATTGTATTTTAATATATTGTTTAACTGGATTTGGGAGTTGAGCCTGTCATTATTTTTTGCCACCTTTTAAATTATGAATACATGCTCAAGTATATTATTTAATGGCATATACCCTTTAAAAGCCATATTAAATTCAAATTTATCAGATTTTGGAAGACTATCAAATAGTTTCTCTTGTAAACCTAAAGATTTCAACAGTTGGGGACCACATATAAGAAAGATAGCCTGCTTTTTTTTCAAATTATTTGAAATTAAATTTGTTGAAAAATTGCTTCTCTAACAAAATTCAAATAGGATTTGAGCTTGCCCATAGATTGCATGATAGATACCCACAACAAAAGATGTAAAAAATGTTTCAACTTGGGAAAGGATTTGATTCTGCAAGGGAAGAAATAAGATGACTATACCATTGTTACTCGGTATAAATTTTCCATGGCTCACAATTGCAATAATCAAAAACCAAACACATTAATCATGACCTGAGGTTGTCTTCAAACAAACAATTATTTACATGAGTTTTTTCTTTGATCTGTTTATGGCCTCAAAAGCTGCGAGGCATTTACTTTGTCAGAATATAAGAAAACCTTACTTTGTCTCAACCATAATAGTTTTCAGAGGCTTTCAGGGATAAAATATGGCTTTTTTTAAGAATAGAATTTAACATTGTCGAGAAAATAGCTTTTATGTCTCATCTTCTATCTCTATCTGGAAAGGTCCAATGAGGGGTGAATATTCTTAATGTGTTTTGTTCCTTGTACCCAATTTCACATCACTTTTCTTCACTTCATGCTCAGAAATTTCATTTTGAGTACTGCCTTTTAACTCATTTATTTAAATTGATGACATAATCCCTTTCTATATATTTTTTAATGACCTCGGAACTTGTTTAACTATCACCTTGTGGCTCACAAATGAAACTTTAAAGAGAAGCAGAAATAGGCCTTTATCATTTTATGAAGCTCTACCGAGAACGTAAAAGAACTGATCTTCATTATGTTTCTTCAAAAGCTACAGTAATGGCTTTTATTACTGTCTTGTGTTAATTGTTGGCGACAATATGTTGTATGTTACACAATCACCTTTGCTTATTTCTTAATTTTTTTTAATCACTGCCCTTTCGCTCCGAAAGAGTGCTTTCACGGTGCACCTTTTTTCTTCTTGCCCCATGCCTTCCCTTTTACCCCACTCCCTGTCACCACATCAGGCACGCCCCTTATTATAGATGTAGAGGAGGATACTCCCACTTTCATCCGCATCCACTTCTCAAGCAGCGAACCAATCAGAGCAAGTGGCCACAACAGTTTCCTGCTGCAGATGAATGGCCACCGTGTGGATAGGAACATGCTGAACGTTATCATCAAAGGTTGACTTACTCCTGACCCTGATTGATCCAGCATGCGGACTGGTTTTCTCTTCAGAGCATGATTGCCTGGTGCCTTCCTGCTCCCGCCCTCTACCTCTATATTAATAATCATAGTAGAAATAGAGACCTACCATTGGTGGCTGATATCATCAACATTTTGGGATGGAAAAATGTGACATCATCATCTTTTATGAATTCATTATTTGACTGTCATTATTTTTATTTTTACCCTTTTACTGCTTATTGATACTGGTTCTTTCACCGCCGTTTCCTTAGATGCACACTGCTTTGTACCCTAAAAAAGTTTCCCAATCAAAGAGCTATTCTGACGTGGCTCTTGAAGTATCCTTCGCTTTGAATGCAACAATTTAAGTCAAAGCTTACATCTGAGACATCTTGGATTTCGCTTTTTTTCCTTTTTTTTATCTTGTGATGGCAAAGCAATGCCTCATTCACAGATCATTGAGGATAAAAGAGATGCTTGTAAGTTTCTATAAAAGAAATCCTGTGATTTAGATGTGAAGACAGTCACAGAGAAACACCACACCCCTCACATATCTCTGCTTCTGTCACTCTAAGCTGTAGATAACTATGCATGCTGTATTTTTTTTTATTCTATTCAGAAAAAGGTTTTTTGTTCATGATCATTTTATGAAATTGGATTACAAAACATCCTTTCAATTTGGTGCATTGAGTTGGACTCGGGTCTCATTTTACTCCCAATAATACTCTGCATGTTGATTCATTATCTCCATATTTTTATCATGTAATCGATGTGTTTTACTTTTATTTTAAATTTTGAGATGAATCTATCATTTGTCTCAATCTGATTGTGATAAACTGGTTTATATTTCACTGTTTGATTTTTTTATTTGTTATGAATTGTGAAGTCTGAAGTGTAATTTACTTCAATACTATTATCTCTTTTTTATATTTAGCATTTTCTTCAATGGTACTTGTGTAAAAATGCAATTACTCATATACTCCTCAATTTCATGAAGCTCTGCTGATTTTCTAAAGCTGTTTGTTATTTGAACTATATGGAGTTGTAATCTTATTTTCTTTCAAATACGGCTTCTGATTTTCTCTCTTGAACTTTTAAAATTTTCTTTATATGTGTTTTGTAGTAAAAGTCAAGTTGTTATCTTTTCGTTGAATTCAAGCTGTTATAGTTTTGAAAATGTTCAGGATGACAAGTAGATGCTTTTAAATCTTTTTTATGCACCATGAAATATTCTCTTTGCCTTTTGTGCTGACATCCTTTTATTTTCAGTAGATTTTTTTTTCTCTTACCTCTTAGTTGGCTTATGTAAAAGAGGTTTGAAATTATACAGCAGCTGCTTAAATTTTTATTAATTGTTTAAAGCAGGTTAAAAAGGAACAGAATGAGATATCATTCTCATACCATTATTTCATTAATATAAGTAGTCTTTGCCATTGTTACTTTTTTTTTGCTTATATGCATTCATTTGATGCTCTAACTCTAATATTGAAAAGTATAACATTTCTTTCTCTTCCAGGAAAAGGTCATTATCTATATGCCTCATCTCACTTCTTCCCTTGTTTTCTTTATGAATTTATAAAATCTTAATCAAATGGATGCTGGTTCATTTTAAACACATACTCAATGTTATGCATGGAGAATTTTGCGGATATGTCAAACACTTTAAATTATTGTATTTTGAAAGCATACTTATGTGTGTAATCAATTCAGTTTATTATTATGTTGAGTCTCTAGAAACCTTTTTGGTTGTATAATGAACCATGCTTTACATATAAGTTGTGTATTTAATGTTTGATAATTAATTATGTAATCTTGTGTGTTACATTTAAATATTGAAACTCTTTGAATTGAATTCTTTTGTCTGAATTGACAAATTATGCTCATGGCCTATGTAATTTTCAAACCTTTACAATGTTAATTTATGTACATTACTCTCCAAAAGAATTGATCGTTAAAAAATATTTCTCTGTGTGTTTGCGTTAATTTCAACCACTGAAATGCAAGTATGACACATAATCATTTTCTAATCTCTACTCATGCCCTTTGACCTTCCAGCTCCTAATGGGGAAAACATTCCAGCCCGCCTGATCCAGCAAGCTGATGGCGACTACAAAGTGGAGTGGACGCCACACATTCCTGGTCAGTTTTAGACGAGTTATGTTGAACATAAAAGTTCTGAAATGTCACTCAATTGTACTGCACAGCTCTAAAGTAATGAGCCAGAGTGCTGTGGATGTAGGCTTGTTTTTTGTTGTTTTTTTTTTAACCATTCCTGTATTCTTGGTCTTTAGTAAGTTCACTGATTGCATGCTAGCTGTTGCTTGCTCGACCACAATTCTTTTCTTTATATGTAACAAGTAAAATAAAATAGGGACTAGAAAGTCAAATCAAAAGTTATCTTTTTTAGAGTTGCTCAGCATATGATCATTCCACCAACATTTGATGAAGTGAGAAATAACATTCGAATGGTTTACATGTTAAAGTGCTATTTTCAGCTTCTTACAACCAGTAAATACAGTGTAGATAGATATTGCCAAGCATGAAGAGTTGGATTTGAGAAAGCTGTCTTAGTAGAATTAATAGAAGAAGTGTTTACATAGTTTTGACCAGCGATCTTTTTTATTCTTTCATTTATTGTTCTTGCTTCTTTAAAGTGCAACTAAGGAGCATATTGTTCCTTTGTTCAGTTAAATGAGAAAAGATTTTAAGTGAGAAAAAAATTATTTTCGAACAAGGTTTCCAGTTTAAAAATCAATGGACAGCGGGCATAAGTAATTTATTTATTGGTCTTGATAACTAGCAAAACTAGTGAATTTTGTCCAAAAAAAATGGAAACAAAATTTTAAAGTGAAAAATTTTAAATTATCAAGAATATAATATAACTGACTTCTTATTCCAGCTTTACTTTTTGAACATGTTGAAAGTATATAAGTCTGAACTATCGCTTTCAAACATAAATATATTAGTAAATTTCTTAGATGAAAAATGAGTTGAAACTTATACTGAACAGTCACCACAGCCTTCAGCTTCATCTTTCGACTCAATTTCTTTATTATCATGTACAGGCCGTCATGCCATTGAGGTGCTATTCGGAGGGCAACAGGTGACTGGTAGCCCTTTCTACATTGATGTCTTTGACATCCACAAGATCCGCGTCAACAATTTCTATAACGGCAATGTCAATGAAACTGCTGGCTTCAAAGGTAAGGAGTAAGCATTTGCCGGAATAGGAAGGATGAAAGAATGGAGAAGAAAAGGATGTGAACCATTGAGGAGCAAAGCGTTTTGACCTAAGCAGAGTGATGAATAATAATAATAATAATAATAATAATAATAATAATAATAATAATAATAATAATAATAATAATAATAATAATAATAATAATAATAATAATAATAATAATAATAATAATAATAATAATAATTGTGACATGTTTACAACATAGTTATATGTAGATTTCTCATTAACAAAGCTTTAGGTAATGCGTGCTCATGACCGCTTTGAAAATACAAGTGTGTAAATTTAAGGCATATATAAGGAATAAGTCCTAACCTTAGTTTATCAATCTTACAAGTTTTAAGAAGCTTCACTGATTTTTTTGTATTCTGCTTCCCCTCTTTAGTTGACTGCACCCAAGCAGGTAAAGGCAACCAGGAGATCCGTATCGAGAGCCCATCAGGCCGAGATGTTCCGTTTGAGGTGACGGAGAATCCTCCGCTAGAGCATCACGTGACCTACACTCCCACCGAGTCCGGTCAGCACAAGATCTTCATCTCTTACAGCAACATGCAGCTTAACGGTGAGTGTTTCGTATTGATAGCGAGTCGTGGAAATTCTCATGAATTTTGGGGCATGTATCTAGCTGTGCCAGCATTGTGGCTGTTTGCTGAAGTAAACAGATATTTGAGTGCAAAAAACAAACTGTTAAGTGGTAATAGATTCAAGTGACGATGTACGGGAAGAAAAAAAATGTCAAAAAAACTTGCATCATTTGGCATAAGTTTGAGCTTCTATCATAAAAAGAAAAAGATGCACATTTCGTAAAAAGCTCAGTCTATTTAGAAATCCCTTGAAACGTGCTGCAGGTATAGAGCAGTGGGATGCTCTTAATGTCCACGAGAAGTGCACCTATCTGCACTTTATCTTTGATCTTACATCGTCCTATGAGTGTTTAGAAATATCTTTCAATAAATAGAAAAAGTTAAAGAGTTACTGAATTCTTTTAGTTTGACATCGGTCATAATAGAATAATTGATAAGAAAAGGGGCATGGAGTCAACATTTTTACTGTGTGCGTCTGATCTTTCTAGTTTGTTTGTTTTTTTTTCTTAATATTCTATTTTCTTCTTTTTCTGATTCTTAAAATTCTATATAGTTTTTGTATACCCTCTTGCTCTTTAAATTAATACTTGGTGCACTTAATTGCTCTGCCATGTTGGTTATCTTTAAATGTAAGAATTATTATAGCATCAATCTTCCTTCCCTCCTATAATCTCTGCCTTTCTCAATTTTCTGTCCGTCTCTAGCTCTCTGTATCTCTGTCTCTCCTTCTCTTTATTTCTCTCTCTCTCTGTCTCTCTCTCTCTCTCTCTCTCTCTCTCTCTCAATCTCTCCCTCTCTCTCTGTCTCTGTCTCTCTCTGTCTGTCTGTCTGTCTGTCTGTCTGTCTCTCTCTCCGTTCTCTCTCTCTCTCTCTCTCTCTCTCTCTCTCTCTCTCTCTCTCTCTCTCTTTCTCTCGCTCTCTCTCTTTCTCTCTGTTTTTTTAATGCATCTCTTTTGTTGTCGTCTTTTATTATGTGTCTCTCTCCAACTCCCTGTATATGTGACACGAAATGAAACTCTTAATTTCGTCCAGCTCCAAGAAAGCAAAATATTTTGTTGTTTGTAAATGATCCACAAGTACAATCGTTCCTAAATTACATTATGAATACAAGGTTATTTAAATAACTTCTCTATGTAAACTCTGCAACAACAGAACAATTATTGTTTTCCTTAGAGCCGTGCGAATCAAAAAGCTATGTTTACTTTGAGAGAGAAAGACAGTTTGCTCTTGTGTTTTGCACAAATATCCCAAAGGGCAGAACCAATGTCGAAACAGAGAATTTGTGCACAAGAAATTCAAGTTCTCAATGACCCTGGAAGACACATTCCGAGATGTTGTAAATACGTTTAAAAAAGATACAAGGAGATCTTTTCAAGTTCTACTGAATTGAGTGTCGGGTTCCCAATTCTACTGTTCCTCTGATTTTAGAGAAAAAATATCGCATGAATCATGTTTTCGTTCAGATGGTCACGTTTTACAGTTAAGTAAGTTTTTATTATTCTTGTTAAAGAAAAAAGAGAAAAAAGTAAAAACACGTCGTTCCTCAGTTTTGCAAGTTTGTTGAGAAAATGAGATTTCTTGTATTTGATTTGAAAAAAAAAAAGGCAGTTAGAGATGAGAAGAAATTTACTGAAGTATAAACATTATTGAACAATAAAAATAATAAAACAAACAGCTAAGCAACCATCACCAAGACTAAGTATTGATCACAAGAGGCATGCTTATGAAACAATTGCATCTGACGCTTTTCTTTTGCAAGCTATCTGCACATTACACGAAAACATTGCCATGTCTACTCGACTGCCACCCAAACACACAACTATGCCCTAAAAAGAAGAGACAAAATTACTGTGACAAACCCATCGACCATAAGCCGCTATATACCGGCAAGAGACCTTATAGAATCGACCATTTCTTTTTGCTACTTCAGCTTTTCTTCAAGTTTATATATATATATATATATATATATATATATATATATATATATATATATATATAAATAATTATATACATATATCCGTAGAGCTACTCGTCCGTCCGTGACGTGTTACGTAATTTTCACGCTTGACCATTTCGGCCTTTCAACTCTAACCCAGCTGGTATTGGTAGCCTACTTTCTCTTAAGTTATTTCCAACGATTTCTTTTTCTTTCAGATTTTTTTCCCATTCAGTAGAGAAATGGTTGTAAGTTGCGTCTTTATCACTTCATTGACCGTTGAGTTGCTGCATGCGCCTAACAAACTAGTTTTGTAAAATTCATGTTTAGAGTTCACAGGCTGATATTTTCCCCAATCTAGAGAGGTAAACTGAAATAGAACGCCCAGTAAAATTAATAATGCGTTATAGTGTATCGAAAACATCCTACACTAGTATTCCACGCGTTACGTGAAGATGGTTGAGGCTGAAAAAGATCAGCATGGAGTGGAGTGTCATGCCTTGCTATTTTCAAGTCTTTCTTTTTCTTTACTTAACAGTTTTGTCCCAGACTTAAGGTTATGATAGATACATTATGGATGAACGCTCTAAAGGTACAAACTAATGTCATTCCTCTAGCGTCAAATTTTTTTCTTCCTTTTTTTTTTTAGAAAATGAGATTGATGGATCTAGTCTTTGCAAATTGTCTGCCCAATCAGACCTTTTTTTATTTATTTTTTTGTTGTTGTAAATTTGTATTATTTTTTTTTTTGACACTGTGTTGTGTTAAACGGCATTATATACGTTTTAGTTATTACTAGTTTAAACACAAAACACAGGGCAAGCGTCCAACTCAAGAGTTGAAAATAATATTACATTGCCTCAGCCACAAGCGCAATAAGAAAAGGAAAACCTGAAACTATTTCGGATGTTTATGTTAGAGCGTTTTGTCTATTTTTCTGAGAAGCCAGTAGAAGTTTCTTCGTGACCTACAAATTCCTAAGAGCGCCTGGGCCAGGGCCATACATTGTCTGAGTCTACGGGGATGATTTCAGGAAGCTTGCTGCCCATTTTCCAGTTCACCGATATCAGAGAGGCATCGTGGCCGCCTGGCTGAACAACCTGTCTGGTGGCTGGATAGTTCGTCCCTTTCCGATATTTTCTGTTTTATGTTAGACAGGAGAGGATCTAAGCTAACAGGGTGGCCCATTCACAAGGAGGCAAAGTCATAGTGGCATTTTAAGATATTCCTCTATATCTTACGCAGAATACCTCTTTCTGTCCCTGTCCTTTTCTGTCTGTCTGTCTCTATGTGTGTGTTCCTGTCTGTCTGTCTGTCTGTTTATCTGTTTGTCTCTCTCTCTCTCTCTCTCTCTCTCTCTCTCTCTCTCTCTCTCTCTCTCTCTCTCTCTCTCTCTCACTATATATATATATATATATATATATATATATATAACTAATGTGTGTCTATCTATCTATATATTAATCTATTTCTGTACCTATCATATATAACTATTTCTCTATCGATCATTTCTATATACTCACTTAATCTGTATTACGATCTGTCAAAATAATTGGATTCCCTCACCTAGAGACTGAAGGTTACTACTCTAGATAGCTGTGTATGTAAAGCTTATTTGACAGGGATATCGGTGCTCGAATGCTTAAGGTTGAACCTCCGTCCCTCCTCACCTGATTAGTCCGGTCCAATGCAGAAATTCTGTCGACTCTTTGGTTTTAGGTGGTACCTTGCACAGGTAGACCTTAGTCTACGAATCTTTGTTTTTAGGTGGTACCTTGCACAGGTAAACCTTAGTCTACGACCCTTTGGTTTTAGGTGGTACCTTGCACAGGTAAACCTTAGTCTACGACCCTTTGGTTTTAGGTGGTACCTTGCACAGGTAAACCTCTGTGTATGTCGTGTGCAACCAACTGGCATGTCCAGCAACGTGGTGTCTGTCTTATCTTCCTGGAGCTGCCGCTTGCCGCAAACCCGTCATACCGGTCAAACGTCCTGCAGCCCTCCCTTTGTGTTTGTGAATTCGGTGAAGTTGAGCGTCAATTATTTGCGACTAGATCTAGTAAGCTGTAACTAGCGGCTATGGCTGAAGTCTTCCGCCGATCAGTTTTCATACCTCTCTGCAAGGATTGCCTCTCTCTTTCCTCTAACAATCAAATGCCGTCATAAGCGCAAGGAACACAAGGGTTAGAGTGACACTCTCTGGAACACACCCAGTCTATAGGTTGGTCACTTTAAGGCTCTGATTTCTGATGGGCACTGCCTTGCTTTTTTTTTTTAAACTGTCCTGGCTTGTTTCCTCTGTGTGTTGGCTAAATGGTTGTTATCGAGACAATCGTAGCATCCCTATGTGGATGTCTAGTGATCATAATGACCGAGCTAGTTTTAGGGGAAACTGGTAAAATGGCAGAGGAAAAAGGATCGGACGGCAAAGAGGAACTTCCAAAGACTTATCTTATGTTCAAAGTAAGAAAAGGGCCGTTTGGGATCGCAAATGGAAGAAGTGATGAATGAAATGGTTTTCAAATTGTCCAACGGTCATACTCTCTGCCCGTCTTCAGTGTGTCCCAAACGACAATAATTTTCCTAATCGACATACTTTTCGTGCCACTTTATTCGTTCTTTCGTTGGTATAACTATTTTCCCACCATATGAGTGACATTAGTTCGTCCATTGGCATGAAAGCTATATTTAGCCTAACTGTCCTGCCCCAGAATTGGAAGAGTTTGGTCGTTATTTCGACTAGAGTCGATACCACATGAAAGCTATATTTAGCCTAACTGTCCTGCCCCAGAATTGGAAGAGTTTGGTCGTTATTTCGACTAGAGTCGATACCACATGAAAGCTATATTTAGCCCAACTGTCCTGCCCCAGAATTGGAAGAATTTGGTCGTTATTTCGGCTAGAGTCGATACCACATGAAAGCTATATTTAGCCTAACTGTCCTGCCCCAGAATTGGAAGAATTTGGTCGTTATTTCGGCTAGAGTCGATACCACATGAAAGCTATATTTAGCCTAACTGTCCTGCCCCAGAATTGGAAGAGTTTGGTCGTTATTTCGACTAGAGTCGATACCACAGTGGCCGTGACACCGCGCCTGCTGTAGTGGTCAGTCAGTGTGGCTGTTGGGCTGGGCCAAGCATGGCAGCGCAGAAAGTTTAGTGGGTGACTGTGCAAAGAAAAGTCAGGTTTTGTTTCTCGGCTGTGGAAGTTGTCTAATTGGATCGCTATGGATTAAAATCATTCTGTGGAACTTCGTCAGCGCGTGTTTTGGAGATTCATGGTGCAAAATGTAAGATTGGATTTTTCATGCGTTTTGTTCCAAACTAAATTGTTATATTCGACAAATATGTTGTCTAGATTGCTTCCATTTTGTGACTTTTTTTTTTGTAAATTAAATTTGGTGGGAATTTGCTATTGTTGCAGATGTTACAGCTGTTTTGAATGCTAGTATTCAAGAGATCGGCTGTTTGAATCTAGATGTGTAGCCTTCCGCTGAAACCGCAGGACGAGTAATCGCCGAGAGGTTACCTGATCGCTTATTGAAGGTCTTAACGAAATCAGGCTCCTCAGACGATTCCCGCCATCATCACTATCGCCGTTTATTTCAGCGGTGTGCGAGGATTAGCTGCTGCTTTAGACAGCAATGTGAGCCTTGGTGTACCATGTAGTCAGCTGTAGAATCCTGCCTGACATTAGTGTGAGTGTGAGAAGCTAGGGCTGCCGGGGCTCTGTCAGTGTGAGCGAGGGGTGTCATCCCTGGCACCAGGTGTGGTGACAGGTTGTGTGTGTGTAGTGATCACCACACACACACAGTTATTCTGTTAGCCAGGTCGGTCACTCACAGAGGCGGCAGACTATCACTCGATGCTATTAGTTGGTGATCTCTAGTGAGGCGATGAAGGCAATACTTAAATACACAGTTTTGATCGAGCTTTACACATGTTATGTGTTGCTGAAACAGACGGAGCTATAGTTCGGAATTTTATTAAACCTGCTGGGCTATTGGTGTGGTAACACATGCATTGTTATTCATTGCTCAGGATCGATATTCAGCTTCAATCATTATTCAAAGATTCATGACATGATAATTGTGATGCTACTGTGTAAAGTTTCCTCTTTGTAAACAATGTCACAACGGCTGATTTATGAGGTATAGTCTCCATCAACCGCTTTTTGTTATTGTAACTACAAAGACTATTCGGAAATTAAAGGTGCCCAACGCTTCTTCGAAATAGCTGTTCAAGCCTATGAGTTTATCTTTAAACTTCCTGGAAATTGTTCTGAGGAACATTGCTCAAACGTATCGCGAGCATTTTAAAACCAGGCTGTGTATTAACGTAAGAAGTGTAGATGTTGCTTGTATATTATTTTCACATGGATAAACACGCGTGTGGATAGTTAGACGTTTCAGCTACTTTGAAATTCGTTAGAACGTGTTGCTGTATTAAACATGGCTTTCACTATTTACTTGTTTTAAGCTCTGTAGTCTGAGTCGGGCACAGTAAAAAGAGAAAGCTTGTTTCCATACAAGTTTCCTTGTTTACTTTCCAACAGAGTTATCGAGTCAGACAAAGTAATTGCGAATATGCATACAAACTTTACCTACCATTCTGGCATATCAGTTTAAGGTTATTTTTTCACATGTGTGTTCGTGTGTCGAAAACTCTTTTCACCAAGTGCAAGAAAGTAGTGACATCATTAAAACCCTTAGAGGAAATTGTAGTGTAAATCAACAAAACTGAAATCGAAAGCACCCTTATGTTGTAACTATGAAGAATTAAAAACATCCTTATCCATCATT
>JAWDGP010005397.1:52500-57500 GCA_033675545.1 Elysia crispata | reverse complement strand
GGCGTCTCCGGTATAGACAGTGATCCCAGTGAGGTTCAGAGGGCCCGCTATTATGGAACCAAAGACGAAGCTCTCGAGTCAACCAGCGAGCGTGAAGAAACTGACAATTTACAAGAGGACGATGAGTTGGCTGTGACTTCTGTAGCGAGTAATAGTGAGTCTAGTGCGGCTGCATACACGAGCACAGGGGATGGAGAAGAACAAAGGAAGAACATGGGAAAAAAGAGTGTTCGGAAGAGCTTAGGAGAAGGGCCAAACGGTGAGAGATTAGGAACAAATGAAGATAGTTCAGAAAACTCGAGAGAGGAGAAGCTGGGAGAAAGATTAGAGAACGCGACAAGTAGAGAAAGTTCTGTAGGGGTCAAGAATGAAGTGAATTCTGGAGATGAGAGTAGTACAGGAACCGTTTCTCGTCTACCGAGGGAGGGAGAGAAAGAGGCGGTGATATCGGGGGTGAACTATTCAAGTGGTGACGATCGAGCGCAAAGCAGTCACGAGGAGACAGTACACGACATAGAGGAGAAAGACAGACTTATAGGAGTAACACCGGCCGGACAAGAACAGATTGACCAAGCTCAAACTGATAGTCAAACGGTTCCTAAGCCTTTCAGTGGGGCGGAAGCGGGAAAAGTCAAACTGGAGACGCCAAGCGGGGCAGAAATGTTCAATAAAAGCAAACCCGAGCTGAGCGAAGGAGAGGAGGAATCTAAACGCGAATTGTCTCCCTTGAGTAGTCGGAGCGACGCGGGCTCAAACTTTAGCCCCGTTTTGCCCGAGATGAGCAGTGAGTGTGAAGCTAAGGCAGACGGTTCAGTCAGCAGTGGGTCTCTCGCACCGTTCTCTCTGGGCGCGCGACCCGCCACGGTAGGCCGGGAAAGTATGGGCAACAAACAGGCGGTCGGCAGATCTAGCTCTGCTGGTGATCAAACTGGCAAGTCTTCGGACGATAATCAGTGTGTAACTATCTCCTCTCACAAGGAGGAGGACAGTAAAGTGGATACCGGCGACTACACATACTTCCACTTCAGCGAGTCTGACGTCGCTCCATCTGGTCTTAATGACGGGGCCAGAACAAGTGGTACATTCGATGGATTACATGGAGAGAATCTGCGTGCTTCGGACAGTAATCAAAAACTAGAGTCCTCTGCTAGTTTGACTGGAAGGGAAGGGGGAGCCACAGAGGACGAAGAGGATGATATACAGCCGTACGCTACTTATTCCAGCTTCAAGAACGGTGGTTCTGATATCGTAGGCGAGGCTAGCACGCTGAAGATTCAGAGAAATTTGACAGGCGCTAGGAAGAGTGATGGAGAAGAGACTCCAGACGTGTCAGTTCATGAGGAGCCGGTTTACGCTACAGTCAACAAGGCGAGAGTGCGAGCAACTGAGGCAGTGAAAACTCGAGTTCACGACATGAACACTGACTCAGTCTCTGAGGGTCTGTTCAGAGAACAAATTTTGTCTGATCAAGGAAACTTTGATCAGAGCGATGCGGATGGCATGGTCTCTATGTCTGCCGTGGAAACTGATGAAGCCACCACTACCGATAGTGAGGGAAAATTCGAATCTACAAGTGATTCTGATGTCATAGTTCTCCCAATTTTTGGGCGGACGAGGCGGAATGTGGCGTCCAAGAAGTATACAGAGGTCCTCAAAGAGTTGTCTGTCGTTCTGGAGAAAAGAAGCGAGGCAACTCGCACTCAAAGCATGAAGGAAGACAGAGCGGATGCTGCAGCCGCGTTAGGAGTGGTCAAAGTCGCGGAGAGCACGCGTGCTGGGACGGGCCGGCCGCTTTCGAAGTCATCAGAGAATGTGAACAATGTGTTTGTAAACAAGTCGTTACTGAGCATGTTAGAGCGCCATTTGGTCAACAAGAACGAGAGTGATAAGATTCTCCAGCCCGGCGCAGGCCGTGGTGTTGAGGACGATGGTAGCAGTAGTGCAGGAAGCGGGCGCCGAGCTGTAAGTAGTGAGAACGTTGTGCGTGTGTTGAAAAATCGCGAGATTGTGTCTGGCACGCCCGAGGTTGATTCCTCTGGCTCTGGAAACAAGTCTCCCGTGACGGGGCGCGAGCATAATCTCCCAGGTATGTCAGCTAATTCTGGCCCGAGAAATAAGTTTACGCCGATGGAGCAGAACAAATCTCAAACGTTGCATGGCCAGCCTGAGTCGACTAACCTTGTGCGTGCTGGTAGTAAAAATGTGGTAAAATCTCCTGTGGATACCTACGGGAAAAGAGTCTCAGCCAAACTGATTTACAACCACTCTGCTTTGTTGAGTCCGCCCCAACCTGCTAGCCCAGCGAGCTCTTATGATGCTGAGCAGCTAAACTCGGCCGCAGACACAAGCAATTATTATAGCAGTAGCAGTGAAGGTGTCCTAGACACCATTTACTCCGAAGGAAAGACATCCGGGCCAGAGGATAACAAATCCTTTGCAGAAGATTCCACACCATTTGTTACCGAAGCTAAAGAGGAACACCGCCAAATTCCTCACCAGCAACATCGACGTAGCCGAATATTTCGAGAGGAGAAAATTTTACAACCAACACCTGGTGCCAGCGAACACTCTCTTTCCTGGGCTCGAGGGAATCACTTGAGATCTTCAGATCAGAGTAGGTTTATATCAGTGTCCTCTCATCACCCGTCAGAGCTTGTCAGCTCCACAGAGGTCAAAGATAAGGAGGAGAGTGCCGCCTGTCTTAGTCATCACCCCTCGATGAATGCCTTCCGGGGGCGAGCTTCCCCAAGACGAGATGGAGCTCGCAGACTCAACAAAAGCATGGATGCAAGTCACGTGACGACCATACACATCACAGGAAGAGGTCTGAAGCATCAAGGTAAAATAACTTACTCAGAACCAGATTTAGTTCATGCCCTTAATCAAACCCAGACCTCTAATGGCGGAAGTGGATTTTCATCTGTAACCGTTAGCCCTCGGCGCTGGGAGAGAAGCACTAGCCACCCCAGATCTTCGTCATTCCACGACACGTCAAGAACTTGTCACGCCTATGTTGGTTTAAACAGCGTGAACGTGTCCGCATCCAACTTCTCCCTGAACGCCAGCATTAGTAACGACATGAGCTTCGGTAACGAGACCTTCGACCACGATGAATCCATGCAACCTCATAACTCTGGTCCCAACAATTACAGCTTTGATCAGGGAATGTACCGTTCACTTTTGGAGGGTGACCAACTCCTCACCGCTGGATATCATATGGTTAGGGTCAACGTCGGCTCAGGGAAAGATGGAGAAGGTGTAGAGATACCTTTAGCTCAGCTTCCCGCCTCAGCCGCTATACAAGATAGTCGAGCTCTAGGAAACGATACGTACTTTATCTCTACCGGAGCAGGCAGCACACCTCTTCCCGTGACTATTGTAAGATCCAGGAGTAGCAGCTTCACAGCGTTTGGTGGGGACAGCAGCGGCGGGAGATCAGGTCGGAGGCGTTCACCAGGCAGGAGATCTCCGGTAAGGCAAGCCTCCGTGCGAACTGTTGTACACCGGCGTCAGTCTCCGTCCAGACATTCTCAGAACGTGACTCAGTCCACGTCTCCAGGGAATTCTATGTTTTCATCCACTATTTACAATCACCACCAGCAGCAACAATATGATCACAATCAACAGGTCCAGGGTCAGCCTGGAGATCTCCAAAGAGCAGTTGTAATACGCACCGTCTCTCTACGTTCAAGTGCTGCGCCTGGCACGGTTCAGGCCAAATTATCTCGCTCGCAGACCTTCGACCGCGGGCGACCAAGTAATAAATACAGCAACATCAATACCCTCTACCGCGTCAGTAGCCAACAGCAAGTTCACCAACCTCTCTACAGCAAGAAACAGCACTTACAGTATTCCCCACGCTATCGTGACGTTTGTGCCTTTGAAGGCAACCTCACTCGTGGCAGTTTTTACGGTGGAAACGACAGTAATTTTAACTTTAGTTCAGTCAGTGGCAGTAGGGTTCCGAGGCTAATCCCGGATGACCAAGTGTCGAATGTGTCAGAGGCCTCCGAGGCGTCTCACCTGTATGTCGTGTTGCCCTCGGAGGGTCCCAGACCTGTCAGTGCTGCACGAGAGGTAACCACAGAGCACCAACCAGAGCACTGCACAGAGCAGCAGACAGAGCTCCAGTGGCGGCAGAGGCGTCTGCCTCCTGACGGTGGGTTCGGTTTAGATTTCAAAGTTCGCCAGGCCCTAAGGCTTTAGATCAAGGATAAGATAATCACCCTAGTTCTAATTCTATTAATTACTTGGCGGGGTTTTATATGTCCCAATCTTTTTTTTTATTTGGCAGAAATAATATTTCTTATTATGGCTGCATTAAAAAATAATGTAGTTAAATTATTTATGTACTAAAACATTTTGTTTATTTGCTACTTCACATAACAAGATGTAAACCAAACGACTCAAACAATTTGAAAGTGATGCAGCATCACAAGACTATCATGGATAACCCAACCTGTATTACCGCCATGATTACCGTCTGTGCTCAACGCTGGCAGCTTTGACGATTTTAAGTTAGCACCCACTGGAGCCACTGCTTTATCGCAGATCATTTCATTTCATGTTTTTCATAGGAGTCCTGGAAATATAATCGTAAACTGTATACAATTTTGTAACAGTTTTTGGAACTAGTGGGAACTTATTCAGTCACAAATAAATGTTGACCTTGCAAAGCTTCCGTTTGTTGGTATCTTATATTTCCAAGAAAAGAGTAGGCTACTACAAGATATATTAATGTCAAGAAGACATTGGTCCAGTGAAGAGTAGACTACTACAAGATATATTAATGTCAAGAAGACATTGGACCAGTGAAGAGTAGACTACTACAAGATATATTAATATCAAGACATTGGTCCAGTGAAGAGTAGGCTACTACAAGATATATTAATGTCAAGACATTGGGCTAGTGAAGAGTTAGGCTACTACAAGATATATTAATGTCAAGACATTGGGCTAATGAAGAGTAGGCTACTACAAGATATATTAATATCAAGACA
>JAWDGP010005397.1:7500-47500 GCA_033675545.1 Elysia crispata | reverse complement strand
TTATTATTATTGTTACTTTTGGTATCATTATCCTCATCATCATCATCATCATCTTCATCATCCTTATCATCATATCGTTGCGATGGTCTCCATCATCAATACTATAATTAAATATTTTTTTCTGTAAAACCGCAATAAGAATGTTGATTGTTCTGAGTAAGAGGAAATAAAACAATCGTGAAGTCATCTTTTGGACTCACCATGCAAAGCTATACTATCAAGTGCATGATATTAATTTTCATGGGTGAGGTGTGTCCACATATCATTAATTACTCAACCCTTAAGTGCTCTCTCTCTCTCTCTCTCTCTCTCTCTCTCTCTCTCTCTCTCTCTCTCTCTCTCTCTCTCTCTCTCTGTCTACTTTTTTTTTATTATTTCTATATCGTCCTCAAAAAAAAAAAAACAACATCTTTTATGTTCTCAGTGTCAATAGTAATCATGATTTTATAAATAATTTTCCATCGCTTTTTACTCTCACTGTACATTCCATCTGCGTTAGTTTTGTGAGCGCTTGTGTGCTTTTGTTTGTTTAGCTTTATTTTTTTCCTTTTTTTTAAAGTTCTGTTTATTTTTGTTACATTTTAAATTGAGTCTTATTTCTTTATTTCACTCTTTTACATTCTCTCTCTCTTCCCGATCTCTCTCTCTCTCTCTCTCTCTCTCTCTCTCTCTCTCTCTCTCTCTCTCTCTCTCTATCTATCTATCTCTCCCTCCCTCTCTCTCTCTCTCTCGCTCTGTCTCTGTGTCTCTCTCTGTCTATGTGTGTCTCTGTCTGTCTCCGTCTCTCTCTCTCTCACTGTCTCTCTCTCTGTCTTTGTCTCTCGCTGTCTTTTCCCCTTCTTCTGCGTATTAAGGGCTCAAACATATTAAGGACTTTCTGCACAGTTTAGGTGTTGAGTTCCTCCCCGTACTTCTCGAGAAGGAGACACCTCGAACTTTAAGAAGATAATTAGGTTTAGTAGACAAGTCAGGAGAGTTAAGCATGACTGTAAAAGAAAATGGACATTTTTTAGCCTCTTCTTTCTTCTTTCCATGAGCCCCAGTCTGTTTCCTTTATCACTCATTACTGTTTCTTTTTTTTTCACAGTGAGGTTTGTTATGTTTTGTGTTTTTCTTTGGGGGGATGGGTAGTTTTTGGTGTTGAAAGTTTACATTATACAATTTATTGGTCCTGTACCTTAGTAATGTTTTTACAAAAAGCTTCAGTTTCTCACGAAATTTTTTTTCTCAGTCTTGGACGCACAAACTTCAACACAAATGTTCTAGTTTTAATAAGATTTCTAGATTTATGGCTCATAGACCGTAAATGTACTTTTTTTCATACAAGATTATATCAGATTTATGATATTTATAATGAAATAAGATTTTTTTCAAGGTTAAGTTTGAAGAAATGCGCTTTTTACCTTTCCGATTTTACATAATGCTATCATTAACAGCTCATTTTGTCACATTTTCTCGTTATAAACGATTATTATAGCTGCACTCACATTTGTACCTTTTTTGTTAAGAATTTCATGATTATTCTTCTTCTTCTTCTTCTTCTTCTTCTTCTTCTTCTTCTTCTTCTTCTTCTTCTTCTTCTTCTTCTTCTTCTTCTTCTTCTTCTTCTTCTTCTTCTCCTTCTCCTTCTCCTTCTCCTTCTCCTCCTCCTCCTCCTCCTCCTCCTCCTCCTTCTTCTTCTTCTTCTTCTTCTTCTTCTTCTTCTTCTTCTTCTTCTTCTTCTTCTTCTTCTTCTTCTTCTTCTTCTTCTTCTTCTTCTTCTTCTTCTTCTTCTTCTTCTTCTTCTTCTTCTCCTCCTCCTCCTCCTCCTCCTCCTCCTCCTCCTCCTCCTCCTCCTCTTCTTCTTCTTCTTCTTCTTCTTCTTCTTCTTCTTCTTCTTCTTCTTCTTTATCTTCGTCTTCTTCTTCTCCTCCTCCTCCTCATCATCATCATCATCATCATCATCATCATCATTATTATTATTATTATTATTATTATTATTATTATTATTATTATTATTATTATTATTATTATTATTATTATTATTATTATTATTATTATTAATCATCATTATCATTATAATATGAAGATTTGATATTACCACTGCAACTTCTACTACTACTACTACTACTACTACTACTACTACTACTACTACTACTACTACTACTACTACTACTACTACTACTACTACTACTACTACTACTACTACCACTACTACTACCACTACCACCACCACCACCACCACTACTACTACTACTACTACTACTACTACTACTACTACTACTACTACTACTACTACTACTACTACTACTACTACTACTACTACTACTACCATCATCACAATCACTTGCGGTGCTAATTGTCCGTTACCT
This sequence comes from Elysia crispata, assembly GCA_033675545.1. NCBI lineage: Eukaryota > Metazoa > Mollusca > Gastropoda > Plakobranchidae > Elysia > Elysia crispata. The sequence goes on along the minus strand of JAWDGP010005397.1, from coordinate 45,149 downwards.
GCTGTCGCCGTATTCGTTGCTTGTTTTGCGGCCATATTGACGTCTATCACCACTGCTACGACAACCACCCTGTTAAGACCTCTGTAACAAACCTGACTCATTCCCCTGGTTTCTCTGTCTCCAGGCAGCCCCTTCCACCAGGAGATCTCCGAGGGAATCTTGCCCTCCGCTCATGGCGACGGTCTGCACAAGGGGGAGGAGGACAAGCCCGCTACATTCCTCATTGACGCCAGGGGCCTGAAGGGCGAGCCGCAGGTGCAAGTCGATGGTGAGAACTACTTTGTGAGGTGTTGTCTTGGTGCTTCACCGAGCATTGAATGTAAAGTTGAAAACTTAAGCCTTGTTTATTATTCTTCGTTATTCGCTTGTTATGGGCTGCGGGTATGCAATTTTTTTTTCGAACATGCCCAACGCACGACAGAGCTTATTCAGAATAAATCTTCCATTACATTAAAATGTCGTGCTGAATGGCGACCTCTTTGGTTACATTCGACACAAATCTTTTCTTTGCAAATGAAATTATGTTCCGTAGAAGAACGACATCGTATATACTCTGATTGTTAAGAGTAATGAATAGCCACGATTTTGATCTGATTCTCTAAGGTAAAGATGGTTTTCTTAAGGCCACCAAGAAGAGGTTTATTGTTTTCTTTACTAATTTTAAGATGAATATCGCATGTGGTCTAAAAATCTTTCATATGAATATGATTTTTCTACCAGCATTCATTTTTTGCAGAATTTCTAATGACCAAGCAGTCTGAAACAAATTAAAACAAAAATTTCAATTCATATGATTGAACCCTCAGGCCCCAATGCTATCGCCAAGTGCTCTATCGACCCATTGTCCGATGGTCAGTATAAGGTCACTTACATCCCCGTGGAGGTTGGACTCTTTAGCGTCAACGTCAAGTGGAACGGCAAGGAGATCCCAGGTGAGTGAAGTCCATGGGACACAGATCTGTGTGACTGTGAGCAGATAGCTCTCCAGGTCCCGGGTGAATGACGTCCATGGGACACAGATCTGTGTGACTGTGAGCAGATAGCTCTCCAGATCCCAGGTGAGTGAAGTCCATGGGACACAGATCTGTGTGACTGTGAGCAGACAGCTCTCCAGATCCCAGGTGAGTGAAGTCCATGGGACACAGATTTGTGTGACTGTGAGCAGATAGCTCTCCAGATCCCAGGTGAATGACGTCCATGGGACACAGATCTGTGTGACTGGGGCAGATAGCTCTCCAGATCCCAGGTGAGTGAAGTCCATGGGACACAGATCTGTGTGACTGTGAGCAGATAGTTCTCCAGATCCCAGGTGAGTGAAGTCCATGGGACACAGATCTGTGTGACTGTGAGCAGATAGCTCTCCAGATCCCAGGTGAGTGAAGTCCATGGGACACAGATCTGTGTGACTGTGAGCAGATAGTTATCCAGATCCCAGGTGAGTGAAGCCCATGGGACACAGATCTGTGTGACTGTGAGCAGATAGTTCTCCAGATGTCAGGTGAGTGAAGTCCATGTGACACAGATCTGTGTGACTGTGAGCAGATAGTTCTCCAGATCCCAGGTGAGTGAAGTCCATGTGACACAGATCTGTGTGACTGTGAGCAGATAGTTCTCCAGATCCCAGGTGAGTGAAGTCCATAGGACATAGATCTGTGTGACTGTGAGCAGATAGTTCTCCAGATCCCAGGTGAGTGACGTCCATGGGACACAGATCTGTGTGACTGTGAGCAGATAGTTCTCCAGATCCCAGGTGAGTGAAGCCCATAGGACATCAGCCACTGGTGTGGACAAATCTATGTGAATGTGAGATGGTCGCGTTAAAGATCCTAGGTGAGTGGAGTCTATGGGACACCAGCCACAGGCGTGGACATCTGTGTGACTGTGAGATGGTCGCACTAAAGATCCCAGGTGAGTGGAGTCTATGGGACACCAGCCACAGGCGTGGACATCTGTGTGACTGTGAGATGGTCGAGCTAAAGATCCCAGGTGAGTGGAGTCTATGGGACACCAGCCACAGGCATGGATAGAAATGTGTGAGCAGATAGTGCTACAGATCCCAGGAGAGTGAAGTGCATGGGACACCTCTTCACATCTCTAGGCACGGGCATAGAGTAATCGTAGTCTGCAGGGAGCTATTCTTCTGCACATCTACTTCAGGACCACTTTTTCCTTGAGAAACTTGCTTGATTTATCTCACATCTACTTCAGGACCACTTTTTCCTTGAGAAACTTGCTTGATTTATCTCACATCTACTTCAGGACCACTTTTTCCTTGAGAAACTTGCTTGATTTATCTCACGTCTACTTCTGCTCCTTCTGTGTATAATCTAACTGGACCACAGTACACTTCAAAGTCAACAGGGGTTGCGTCTATAGTCATTACGTTTTGACATGCGTCGAATAATGTCAAAAGGGCTCAATGGATGTAATAACCTAAGGGATTTCTCAATGTCTGCTCGAAAGAACGGTACTTTTTAGTCTCGTTTTGATCAGCATAATTTGATTCTTTGGTCTCAAAATTAACTTTAGTAATGCCCCTTATTTTATAACTTAATTACAGATTAATTTACAAAACGCTTTTCCACTCAAAAAGTTTCAACGTGCTTTACATTATGGAGTAATACATGATCTTACTTAAAGCAGTCTACATTAATTTTTGCGTTGCTATTATTTTCACGGACATCTCAACATTAGCAATAGGCTTTTTTATAATGTTATGTCACCTACGCTGGAGCAATTATTGGAGGCAATTAAGTTCATGTCATCAGTCAATCAGTTTATTTGCTTAAATCCAATATATTTGTACTGTCAGTCTTAAAAAAATGACGCAGATGTGAACCGTTGAACTCGTAATATTTTCCTCGAAACTTTCAATATAGTGACAACCCAGAAAACGTGCGTAGATTTTTTGAAGAGTGCAATCATCATGTTTAATTTGTAGGAACGTTTCTAACTATTTTTCCTCCACCTTTTACAGGCAGCCCGTTTCACCCTAAGGTGGTCGACTCCCGTAAGGTGAAGGTCGTGGGTGGTTGGCAGCATTACATGGATGGCAATGAACGGATCCATCTCGTGGTAGGCGAGGAGAAGAGGATCCCATTCGACACGTCTGAAGCGGGACCAGGTAAGCGGCGCACAGGCCGGAGGTCGCAGTGCTATTTATGGTAAACCTATCATAGGGGCGCGAAACACATCCTCTTTGTGACGCCATGAGCATCATGGAATTGAAAGCTGACCAGAAGTGAGGACTGACTTAAAAAGAAGAAGATGTTTTTAACCCTGTCATCATGTGAATTTCTGATTGGGGTTTCTAGCTTTGCATAGGCGATAGATGAGAGGATACACCGATTTATCTATCTGTCTATCTACTTAATTATTTATCTATCTATCTATCTATCTATCTATCTATCTGTCTATCTATATATATACATATATGTATATATACATATATATATAGGTATATATATAATATATATATATATATATATATGTATGTATATATATATATATATGTATATATATGTATATATATGTATATACATTTATTTATTTTTCCATCCATCTATTTTTCCATGAGTTCCGAATTTTTTTTCTACTTATAGATTACTTCAATTCAACTTAAATATCCAGCACTTTAGATCCTCATTTATGTCATACCGGATTTAACATGCTAACGCTATGAATAAGATGATATTTTCTAGAGATGCAAGGACATTTTTTAATAAATTAACGTATTCTTCATCTCTTAGGGCAACTGAGGGCGGAGGTGAAGAGTCCCAGCTCTTTCTTACCTGTACAGGTGGATGATGAACACAAAGGAAAAAGTACAGTGGTCTTCACCCCAAGAGAGGAAGGTACGGTGGCCGCCAGGAGCTGCAGGAGAGACAGGGAGATAGTTAGAGAGAGGGAGGTGGTGGGTGTAATAGGAGGCAGCGGAAAGAGTGATGTTGGGTAGATGGGGAAAGGAAACCAATCTAACCACCAATACTTTCTCACCTATCGGCAGATTATGGTAATATCTACATTTACCAGTCAAAGAACACACTCATATTCGCTCTTTCAGCTACTGTGGATTTCTTTTTTATCTTTCATGCAACCAGTATCATGCTTACTTACTGTGGATTTCTTCTTTATCTTTCATGGAACCATTATCATGCTTACTTTGTTACTTTGGTCATCAAAACAGTTTTAATATTACCAATGAGGAGTAGCCATTGCCACTTATAGCTTACAATATCATAATTATACTTATTGTGAGGAATATGGTATATTGAAAATTGACAACAAAGCATCTATGTCATGGCAATACAGTTGTGTTGACGTTATCTCCAAGGATTCTATTGACCAGGTACCCGCTACCTTAACTAGTCTACAGACCTGCTTACTGTTACGAAAAATCTGTATACCTTACCGAAAATATACATGTTTCAGAGTTACAGAAAAATGATAGATGTTTACAAATTTTCGTGTGGATTAGATCTAATAATAATAATAATAATAAAGTGCATTTATATAGCATAACCAAATGATTAAAATGTTCTATGTGCTTTACAAGAAAAAGAATAAGATAGAAGCAGGCTAGAAGGCCTGAACATACATACATAACATACAGAATGACGTACATAGCATAAAGAATAACATACATATTATATAAAAAATAACATGCATAACATACATTTGCTTAAGAATATGATACAAGTAAAACATCATCTACTGCCGGGAATACGTTGTGGTGAATAAATGGTGTTTAAGCTGCTTTTTAAAGGTCTCTATGGAATCAGACTCTCTGATATATCTGGGTAGCCGATTCCACATGGTTGGTGCAACATAAGAAAATGATCGCTTGCCTAGGCAACCTAGTTTTTATGTGGTTTGACAAGAATTGTTCGGTCATTAGTAGATCGTAATGATCGTGATAGTGTGTAAACTCTTAACATGCTAGTTAGGTATTCTGGTGCCATGTTCTTCAACTTGTATATACATTCAAAAAAAATCCTCTCAATGAGATTCTCAAACGGAATTTGTGAATTCAAATTTAAATTCTTCCTTTTATTTCTGCCTTTGGTTTCCTTCTGGTGTTGTTCTGCCTGTTTACCTGTTGTTAAGATATGTATAATAAATTAATAATCTCTGTTTTTGTCGGGTTTCTTTTCCGTTAGTGACGTGTTACAGAATTTTGTCTCTTGCTACAGAAAAAAGATTATGTTTGTTGCAGACTTTCAAATTTTGAAGTAGGCAAGTCTGTATTCTACTGACTAGGTTTCTACAACCTAAACCATTCTATTGACCAGACCACTACCTAAAACATTATATTGCCCAGCTATACAGCACAAAAACCATTCTATTGACCAGGTACCCACTACCTAAACCATTTTATTGACCAGGTACCCACTACCTAAACCATTTTATTGACCAGGTACCCACTACCTAAACCATTTTATTGACCAGATACCCACTACCTAAACCATTGTATTGACCAGATACCCACTACCTAAACCATTGTATTGACCAGATACCCACTACCTAAACCATTGCATTGACCAGGTACCCACTACCTAAACCATTTTATTGACCAGATACCCACTACCTAAACCATTGTATTGACCAGATACCCACTACCTAAACCATTTTATTGACCAGATACCCACTACCTAAACCATTGTATTGACCAGATACCCACTACCTAAACCATTGTATTGACCAGATACCCACTACCTAAACCATTTTATTGACCAGATACCCACTACCTAAACCATTGTATTGACCAGATACCCACTACCTAAACCATTTTATTGACCAGGTACCCACTACCTAAACCATTGTATTGATCAGATACCCACTACCCAAACCATTCTATTGACCAGTCACCAACTACCTACACCATTCTATTGACCAAGTACCCATTACGTAAAACATTCTTTTGACCAGGTACCCACTACCTGAACCTGTACTGGTCAGACCATCCTCTGGTCAACTCGCCCTACGTCGGATATGCCACCAGCGGTGTTGCCGACCCGAGCAAGGTCTGGCTCACTGGGCGTGGCCTCAAGGAGGCGATCGTTGGAGAGGAGGCGGAATTTGTGATTGACGGCAGTCAGGCAGGGCCAGGTCAGTAGCTCCTCCCTCTTCTACTCTTTGAGTTCTACTTGTTAGCACTTACTAATATTTTCTCCCACGTTCTAAATACTGCTGTGGCCTGTGCTCGTGCTTTGCAGTGTTTTTTGTTTATGTGTGTGGTTTTTTTTTCCTTTGATGATATTTTATTTATTCAATTAAATATTTAATTTCATTTCTTTTATATCTCAATATGGTACATCTAGCTCTCTTTTTCTATAAAAGGAAAGTAATTACGGAGAGAATGTTAGGTCGTAGATTTCGCACATATAATGCTTTTGGTTTGACCTTACAGCACGCAGTTGCGTGACAATTTCATCCTTTATTCTTTTGCTTTCATTCCTGGCCTTCTCGTTTTTGTTTTATATCAAAATGTTAAGATAACTGTGAAGAGCGTAGGCTTTATCAACCTATTATGCAATCATGCATTGTGATACATCACTGCTACCATTTATTGCATACCAACTGAAGATTAAACAAGTCAATTCAGCTTTTGAGGTATCCCCTCAACTGCCAACCATTTACATTTTCTAAGAAATATTCCACTTATGTCTTTTATCCTCCCAATACACGGATTTTTTAAAATCCAATTTTAGGTCATGAAACATGAGGCAGAATTGTACAATCAATTTTCTTTAGATTTAAAATGAGAGAAATTGCAGAATCCACTCTTTTTCTTGTAATTCAAAGCAATTAGGTCCACTATCACATGTAGAATATTAATACAACAATGAAAATCAAATTAGAAAGTATTCAAACTTTGAACATCTATCAATTTCACATTATTCTTTTTTCCACCGATAATCTTACTGCATCTCGAGGCCTACTTTAGTTAAAACTCTTCGTATATCTACCATTAAGGGTATATGTACAATACCGTGCCACAAACGCTACTATTATAAATGCCTCTATCCTCTTGCTACTGGTAATCTGTTAAGTCGTTTCCTTTTGGAACATAATTTTATTGTAATTCATAATTTCAACATTCCCCCACCAGACCCCACCCACCAAAAGAAAAAAACTCACTCGAAGTAGACATTAACTTTGATGAAGTCTGCCTTTGATTTGAAATCATAAGCAGCATATTTGCTATTGTAATACCATAGTAGATTCTGAGTACCATTCTTAATTTTGATGAAGTGCCGACAATGTGGCTCTAGCATAAGCCTTGATACTGATTCGCTATGAACTGGATAGAGCAGAAAAATCAATAGTGTGAATAAATCACATTCAGTTATACAATCGGCTAACTGTGGCTTAGGAATGCGTATTGAAAGCTATCAACTCGTTACGAGTGACAGTTCCGTACAATCATACAATCGGCTAACTGTGGCTTAGGAATGCGTATTGAAAGCTATCAACTCGTTATGAGTGACAGCTCTGTACAATCATACAATCTGCTAACTGTGGCTTAGGAATGCGTATTGAAAGCTATCAACTCTTTATGAGTGACAGCTCTGTATAATCATACAATCGGCTAACTGTGGCTTAGGAATGCGTATTGAAAGCTATCAACTCGTAACGAATGACAGCTCTGTACAATCATACAATCTGCTAACTGTGGATTAGGAATGCGTATTGAAAGCTATCAACTCGTTATGAGTGACAGCTCTGTACAATCATACAATCGGCTAACTGTGGCTTAGGAATGCGTATTGAAAGCTATCAACTCGTTATGAGTGACAGCTCTGTACAATCATACAATCGGCTAACTGTGGCTTAGGAATGCGTATTGAAAGCTATCAACTCGTTACGAGTGACAGTTCCGTACAATCATACAATCGGCTAACTGTGGCTTAGGAATGCGTATTGAAAGCTATCAACTCGTTACGAGTGACAGTTCCGTACAATCATACAATCGGCTAACTGTGGCTTAGGAATGCGTATTGAGAGCTATCAACTCGTTATGAGTGACAGCTCTGTACAATCATACAATCGGCTAACTGTGGCTTAGGAATGCGTATTGAGAGCTATCAACTCGTTATGAGTGACAGCTCTGTACAATCATACAATCGGCTAAGTGTGGCTTAGGAATGCGTATTGAGAGCTATCAACTCGTTATGAGTGACAGCTCTGTACAATCATACAATCGGCTAACTGTGGCTTAGGAATGCGTATTGAGAGCTATCAACTCGTTATGAGTGACAGCTCTGTACAATCATACAATCGGCTAACTGTGGCTTAGGAATGCGTATTGAGAGCTATCAACTCGTTATGAGTGACAGCTCTGTACAATCATACAATCGGCTAACTGTGGCTTAGGAATACGTATTGAGAGCTATCAACTCGTTATGAGTGACAGCTCTGTACAATCATACAATCGGCTAACTGTGGCTTAGGAATACGTATTGAGAGCTATCAACTCGTTATGAGTGACAGCTCTGTACAATCATACAATCGGCTAACTGTGGCTTAGGAATACGTATTGAGAGCTATCAACTCGTTATGAGTGACAGCTCTGTACAATCATACAATCGGCTAACTGTGGCTTAGGAATGCGTATTGAGAGCTATCAACTCGTTATGAGTGACAGCTCTGTACAATCATACAATCGGCTAACTGTGGCTTAGGAATACGTATTGAGAGCTATCAACTCGTTATGAGTGACAGCTCTGTACAATCATACAATCGGCTAACTGTGGCTTAGGAATGCGTATTGAAAGCTATCAACTCGTTATGAGTGACAGCTCTGTACAATCATACAATCGGCTAACTGTGGCTTAGGAATGCGTATTGAGAGCTATCAACTCGTTATGAGTGACAGCTCTGTACAATCATACAATCGGCTAACTGTGGCTTAGGAATGCGTATTGAGAGCTATCAACTCGTTATGAGTGACAGCTCTGTACAATCATACAATCTGCTAACTGTGGCTTAGGAATGCGTATTGAGAGCTATCAACTCGTTATGAGTGACAGCTCTGTAACATTGTAGCTAAACCTTATTAGTTTCATCCTGTCGCCAAGTGTCATTAATTTGCTTCTAATAAGGACAAACGCAGAATAACGAACTAATACCTTTGTAATCATTGTGTCATTGTGTCGTCTTTAATTTCCTTTGTTCTTTAACTTGGACCAATCTATTTCACAATAATTATGAGAAGAACCTTATCTTTCAAGCTCCTGATCCGGGTTACACTGCTCATGACGCTATTATTAACACACTTGCACTTTGCATTTTATGGGGTTGGTGTATTTGGCTTTTGGGCCTCTATCATTGTTATTTGTATTAGCGACATGACTTTGTTGTACCTAAAATAGTAAACTTTTCTATTTGTCATTTATAAACTTTTCTATTTGTCATTTATCCATGTTATTTCAACAATATTTGTGTTGCATTGCTTCACAAGAAGTACGACTAGATATCCCTACAGAAAGATAATCAATTTATTTAACCCAAAAGCTGTACTTAGATATTGTCACAACGAAAGATTTTTATCCAAACCTCTATCATGATTATACATTTTCATAAAGTAAAGTATACATGACTAGCAAAAATACTTAAACAAGATTATAAATCTTGTAAAACGTTGACAATGATGACAGACAAACTAATGCATTGCATTGCATTTTGCTTAGTTTCTGCTATTTCTCTACCATAAAATGTAAGCAGAGGTTTAATTGAGTTCTGTCACCAGTCTTTATGGGGTAAAGGAATACTTAATTTCAATGTGAGTGAAATATTAATTAGCGAAAGTCGAGGAGAAGAGACAAGGAAAAAAAATGTCGAAAGGACGGAAAGGATAGGGAGAAAGAAGACGTAACATTGTCTTTGATTTGATTCTGTGGGAAATGTCTAACATGGCTTGTCATCAGAGGATTGCACAGGTTTACTTTCTTGCAAGGGTTCATTTTTGTATTGTGAAAATTTTTAAATTTTAAAGCTGCTTTTCTGCGGAGCAGTGTTCCGTGTTAACTTGCATGTTGTGATTGGTTTATTGCATGCTTGGTTTTTGTCTTTGCATGGCCTGCTTCGGACCCATTTTTTAATCACAAAAAAAGAAAGGAGAGTTAAAAAGATAGCATGAAGCATATTAAAAAAAAGTAAAAATTTAACACCTGTTTGATTTATTTTTCGCGTTTGCTTCCACAATGTTTTGCTCATTTGATTAAATCACGCCCTCTGCATGATGTGACACCATATTCTCAACCATCTACATATTCACCCAACTACCTGCAGTGTTCCTATTTTCAGGTGGGTCGCTTGCTTATTAGATTGTATTTCCATTGATTTTTTTAATTTGTGTGGGTTTTTTTTACACCCCCCCCCTTTACTTATGCTGAGGTAAAGGTGTATGGGATTGATTAATTTCTAATCATAAGATCATTTCATTTTAAGGTAATATTAATTTTCCTAAAGCCTTTTTTTCCCCTCAAATTATTATGGTCTCTTAACTTGCAATGTGTTGAACTTTAAAGTACTGCTTTTTTTTATTGTAACAGTGTGATTTATCCATAAGTTTGCCTTTAACGCTAGACACCATTCATGGCGTTCATAAACATTTCACAACCTGAAAGTTATAATTGATCAATAATTATTTCCTTTATTTTAAAGCAAAACGATGAATTCAAATAACTCAAAATTAATTTCTTTTTGTTTTTAAATATGAAACAGTGATTAGCAAAATAAATGAATTTTCCATTCTGAACCTCTGTTGCTAGAATTCAATACCAATACCTCAGAAAAAAAAATAATAAACAAAATAACGGCTTTAACTAAGCTTTACCGTTCACATTTTGGCTTTTGTTCCCTCCGCTTTCTGGTTTGGTTATGGTTTTTTGAAATTATAAACACACTAACAGCATGTTGTGGGCAATCGGTTTGGTTCAATTGATTTTTTTTAACACTGCCTTATAAAGCTTCATTGAGTAGCAGTTCTAAAACTGCATACTGAACGAAAGTTTGTCAGTGGTTGTCAAAAAGTTGAGTTTTACCTGATGTTTCTTCGTTTGTTTTTCTTTGCGGGGAGGGGGGGGGGTTGATATTTTTTTCCATCCCCTGTGGATGTCCCCAGCTTGTGATAATTATCATCAACTTTTTTTTAGTTATCATTAGGCCTCTGCCCCCCCCCCCCCCTCTCTCTCTCTCTCTCTCTCTCTCTCTCTCTCTCTCTCTCTCTCTCTCTCTCTCTCAATCTATCTATCTCTCTCTATATATCTCTCTATCTCTCTGTCTCTCTCTTCATCTCTCTAACTCTCACTCTCTATCTCTCTCTCTCTCTCTCAATCTATCTATCTCTCTGTCTATCTCTCTCTATATATTTCTCTATCTCTCACTCTCTATCTCTCAATCTATCTATCTATCTCTCTCTATATATTTCTCTATCTCTCTGTCTATCTCTCTCTATCTCTCACTCTCTATCTCTCTGTCTCTATCTCTCTGTCTCTCTCTTCATCTCTCTAACTCTCACTCTCTCTCTCTCTCAATCTATCTCTCTCTCTCTATATCTCTCTATCTCTCTCTCTCTCTCTCTCACTCTCTCTCTCTCTCTCTCTCTCTCTCTCTCTCTCTCTCTCTCTCTCTCTCTCTCTCTCTCTCTATCTCTCTATCTCTCCCTCCCTCTCTCTTTATTTGTTTATTGATTTCTGTTGTTTCCTATCACCAATATTGACTCATTAATGCACTCATATAATTTTATTTCATCCAAAAATTTGCCAAGCTGTCATGTTAGCATCTTCTTATCCAGTGCTTTACTGTACTTTCAAATGAACCCCAATATTGCTTTTTTTTATATCAATTTTCTTTAAATTTTCCACCTGAATAAAATACATGTCCAAGACGCTAAAATAACTCACCATGAAATCAACACTCAGTATCATTTTACACATGTTCGTCTCAAATACCTCTTATCATCCACGAATAAAGTTTCTCCAATCAATTTTCTCCTGCTTTCTGCCACTGCCCACACCAGGTGAGCCTGATGTGGCACTGACCGGTGTCCGTGCTGAGATCCAGGTCATCAAAAGCTCTCTTGGCGGAGGCAAGTTCCTGTGCACGTACATTCCCTTCATCCCTGGAGCCTACCTGCTCAACATTTCCTGGAACGGCAGACAGGTGAGACCTACACGGCCTTGGTCTTGGCCGAGCTACAATAGTTCTATAGTTTATCAGTGTTGCCTAAAGCTCTCTTTATGTTGTCTTCGGTGCCACTCAAAATTTTTACAAAATGTTCAAATGGACAACTGGCAAAACGTTAAGTAATTGAATAATTTATGACAGTAAAGCAATATGACACTAAAGATTTATTTTATTTGAATGTTTATAATGTAGGAAATCTCCATGTATACAACCTTGCAATGAAAAGGTAAACATCTAAGTACATAGTATATAAGTACATGTACTGAGAATAATTGTTGATTTGAAACATAGTGCTGTAGTGTGGAAAAGAGCCCAATCAATTTCGGTTTGCAATTTATCTTTTCCTCTTATTACTATTTTCAAACCATCATTATTTTCATTGTTATCAAGTTAACTTAAGGAAAACTTCAGAAGATGCTTTACGTTGCTGTTTTTCCTAAAGTTATAAGCAGATTGTTACTGGACAGTATTATTTTCTCATTAAACAAAAAGGTAAAGTGCTAAGTCATTTAAATGGCTCAAAAAGACGAGCACAATGTTCAATCTCTCATTTCCCTCGTGGAATATTTTGGAGGTGCAGGGAGAACTTTAATTATCTAAGTTGTCGTTTCCTTATATATGGTTACATTAGAACTGAATCTTATTGCTATTACTTTTGGCTCTTGGGCTGTTTATTTTTTTATTTTTTTTTTTAATTCGGTCTTATTTTTCAATAAAGCAATGGTACCCATGAATCTAGAATGTACATCTTTGCCGATAGTTCCATGTCACTGATGGTATTTCATGAATTACCTATGCCCTAACCAGCTTCGTGGCGCACCGTACAAGGTAAATGTCATCGGAGCATCCTATCCGGATAGGGTTATCGTTACTGGAGAGGGGTTGCGCGGAGGACTGCTAGGGCAGAGCCTTGACTTCCGCATCGATACCAAAAAGGCTGGGCCAGGTAGAAACAGTTTCCATAGTGTTAATATTCCTTGTGTTGTTAAGCTTGTGAAAATTTGATTATAATTTGTATTTATGATTGTTATCGTACATTACTATATATTTTTCATATCTAATGAACATTTTATATTTCTCAGGTGCTTTTTTTTAAGAACTAGTGTTTTCAATAAGTTAAATTTTAAAATTCATTTTGAAACTTTGCGTAGTTTATTCATCGTTATAAGGCATTAATCCTTTTTTTCCCCCTTTAGACGCATAATGTTCATGGAAGATAATGTAACAGGACAGCTTTTTTTGTTATTACCAGTTATGCTGTTTAGAGACAGAAACTCCAACCTTTTTTGTAACCATTTCTCCATATTATATATACCTAATACAACTTTTCTGCTAGTAAACCAACTACTACCTTTTCTTTCTTTCATCATGATTATAGTTTTCACTCATTTAATCTTTTTTTTTTCCTGATGTAAGATCTAATTTAGAATAACAACATTAACTTTCCTTAAGTATAATTTAACACTGTCTATACATTTTCCTTGTTTTGTACTGACAGTAATCCTTTTATCTCAATATATTGTTGTTTAGCTGTCCCATTCAATAAAGTTATTAAGAACTTGTCTAATTCATAAAAATAATCGTTTTACTCACTAAAATGTGAGGCATTTTGTCCGTTTTAGAAACACCAGTTATCAGTTATAATGGAAAAATAGATATAAAATGCAAGAAATACTCTAGTTTAGATTTGCAATTAAAAATCAGTGGAGATTTCTCCTCAGCCCATGAAAACACAGTGACTACTCATGTCAATAAATAAATTTATTCAGGGGACCTTTTAGATCAAAACCACAAGTAGCAATGCTGGCGATGCCATCAAAGAAGTAAAATGCATGTAGGACTCAAAAGCACGTTGCTTACAAAGAGTCTTTAATCACCTATAATTCTTGCTAATGACAAAGTTGTACTAGAAATTCTAACCATTCATCGCCACAATACTCTTTCATAATTGTCCTTAGTAAAATCGAATCAGGTTTAGATGTTAGATTGATAAATAACAGGACAAATGTCATATCACTTCTTTCACCATGATCTAACCCAAAGCCTTTAACATGCTGCGCAGCCTTCTAAGTGAAATTCTCTTGTTAGAATTCTTCTTTTGAACTATTATCATACTCTTGAAGGTGCCTGAAATCGGAATGCATGTATCTCTTTTGAGCATTGTTGAAGCATATTTTCATTGACTAGGCAATGTTTGTGATAGTGAGTGGTTAAGAGAATGGGTCAAAAGCGCTTAACTTTTGTCTCTCATATCCAGTTTTTCAAAGTATGTTGTATGACTTTATCAGAATGAAAGAGAGCGATGATTGCGCTAGAATAAAACTAGATTTTTTTAAACCCAGCTGTATATTGTATTGCGTAGATGTGAAAGGCTTTTGTGAATCACCCCAAGACCTAGTGGATACTGTGTTAGCAAATCGAAGAACTAAATTAGTAATGCTTTTATCTGTGGGTGCTGAGATCATAGATATTTTGCATACGTGTTACTACCTCAGTTTTGGATCATCGCATGAAAATTGTCATTTTGAAATGAATTTATTCAAGTCTTGGACACTTCATATGCAGACTCCGTTACAAGTGTTTGGAAAATGGCTACATGATTTTCTTTTCTTTTTTATGACAGGTCCTGTGGAGTTGGATTTTTTTTAATCTGACGATCAGCCTTTAGTCAAACTCTAATTTAGAATGAGAAATTGCATTTTTTTTTATGGTTTTTCAGTAGTGTCTGTCCAACAAAGAGGACTTGCAAGTTCTTTTTCTGGACTGGACTAACGTGGCAGTCTTTTATACGGTTATTATGTTATTGTCTGTTATTGTTTTTTGTTTTTTTGTGCAATCGCAGTATGTATTTTTCTACACATTACGAATATGTTGCGAATGTTTTGATTGTGGCACAGTTATATGAAGTATGCTTTCGGTTTTTTTTTTTTATTTTGTTACTTATGTGTAGCAAGATTCACATTTGTGTTATCTTATATTTCTTCATACTTGTTTTGCGGCTTTAGTTAACAATTGTTCTATATTATTTTCATCAGATTTTGTCCACAGCTCTGAATCCAGCAATTTGGCTTTTGTGTACTTTTTAGGGCTCAACACAAATCTTAAAGTTCTGTCTGAAAATACCTAAGCATATGAATATTTATTCATACTTTATATTATATTAAATCTGGTCTTAAAAAATACAACCGCAAACACCACTGTATCCGTGCAGGGGAGCTTACCGCCTACTGTATGGGCCCAAGCCAAGTTGCGTACTGCGAGCTCAGTGATCACCATCATGGAACCTACAGACTTGTGGTGCGGCCGCAGGAGACAGGGCGCCATGTTCTACAGATCAAATATGGTGGTGTGCATGTACAAGGTAGGTAATTCAGGTGCATCTTTTATAGAGCAGTGACAATTTATAAATTGTGAGCACATATGGTTGCGACACAAATGTGTTTGTTAAAACTGGGAGGAACATGCAGCTAGGCTGTTGTTTTTTTTTTTATAATTTTTAACCAATTCTATTTAGTACTGACCAAGCAAGAAGATGTTCATATAATAAGTTGTATGATGCCAGTCATTGATCTAGTCAATGACAAAGTTATAAGCAAGACTTTTCAGGAGATAGATTACATTTTAGGACAGGATGAAAAAAGGAGGAAAAGAAATAAGAATTGGAAAAAGACAAGAAAGAAAAGATGGAGAAAAGGCAGAGGAGATAAACAAGAAAGGAAAGAAGACGAAAGCATAAGAAAGAAAAAGAACTAAACATTGACACACATTATCGTAAATGTTTTCAGGCAGCCCATTTGCCTTCAAGGTAAGCGCGCAACCTGATGCCTCTAAAGTGCGGGTGAGTGGCCCAGGAGTAGAACACGGGATTTTGGCGAATTTCCATAGCGAATTTATCGTGGAGACCCGAGGTGCAGGTGCTGGACAACTTACAGTGAGAATCAGAGGGCCTAAAGGTAGGTTCAAATCATATTTTTGAGTCAGCACTATTTATCTTTGTGGTACCAGTATAAATCATATTTCTGTGCACTTGATTGAGATGAGAAGGAGTTGCCAAGGTATACAAAACACAGAGAATCGTACAAATTAATAATATTTGTTTCAAACTTTTAAATTTGTGAGAAAACAGTTTAGTGAATACAAACTGGTTGTTTAGCCTTTAACTCACCCAACCCTGGGCTATTTTTAGCGATAAAGGCCAGCGTTTCAGGGCAGTTTTAAAAATAAATTACCATGACATTCATTATCAATCAATTTACATGAAACTTGGCCATCCAAATTTTTAAAAAATAAACATTTAAAATAAAACAAATTTAATTACTAAACATTAAATGCTTTATTTTTAATGATATTTTAAATGTAGACAATTTTTATAAAATCAACCAAAAAAAGGAATCCTTTACATAATTTGCCTGCATGTGAAAGTTAACGAGATCTAAATCTAGCGTGGCTGTGCCTCACAGAAGTCACCTCATGAAAAATTCTCATAAAAATAAAAGTATCGGCTTTTTTCCACTCCCTTCCTCACAAATTCGAAAATAAGATGCTGTTCTTGTGTAGAGGGTGTTCACTTCAGCGGTAGACACAATAGGGAGCATGTGCTGCACGGGCTCGGCTCCCTGAGAAAATGGCCGATCCTGTGTAACACACAGGAAAAATCATTCAGTGAGTTTAGATAGTGAGGAGAAATTTTTTCTTCATCATTCGATAAACCAAGATAAAGTTCTCGACTGATATATTAACAAACGAATTATTTCAGTTTAACCCTGAAAGCAATAATTCGATATCACAATTTATTTGAAATTGTTTTCACACTTTGGCATTGTTTTGTGCCAAGTGTTAATTTTGTATGTTTCATATTTTTTTTCCTAGGGGCCTTCCAAGTTGAGATGTACAGAGAAAGCCAGAAAGATCGCAAAATTTTATGCCGCTATTATCCCACAAGCACTGGTCAATACATCATACATGTCAGGTAAATCTATCAGTGTTGATCTAGGGACTCAAGCTTCCCAAGAAATTGAGAAGATCATTCCAAGAGCATTTAAGAAAGGCAACAACTTGCATAATGAATATATGACAATTCTTAGACGCATGCTTTTGATTATTGCCACATGTAGTAAACTGAGTCACGTTTCTCTAAAAAACAAACAGCTTTATGTTAGCTACGCAAATATATATATATATTTTCTTCCTGGGACTGTTAACTCAGCACTGCCTCTTATCCTTAAAAATACTCTTTATCATTGGCCTTTTTTTACTTTATATTTTAGATTAATTTACAAAAACATGTATAAAAAAGTTAGGATTGTACAAACGTAGAATTTGCTGTATATGTAGATATGTGCTGCAAAGTTAAAAAGTTTGGAAATGAAATGTTTATAAGTTATATTTTTTTAATGAATTTTCAAGTGGTACCAATTTCAAAAACGAGAAAAAAATTCCCCACACTGTAACAGTACTGATACACACAATTTACTTAAAAAAAAAAAAGAGGAGAAAAGAGAATGTGCTCGTTCAAACTTTTATGACAACTCTGAGACAACAGAAAGGAGGGGTTGGAGAATCTATTCACCACATCTTTACACATTCACTTCCAGAACTAGATCAAGTCTACAAGTCTAGAACTAGATCTAGTTTTAGAAATTTAGATCTAGTTCTAACTCTTTTCAACACGCAAAGGAAGACCTATTTAGATCTAGATACACAACCGAACAAGTATATAAAAAAAAAGAGTGGTTTTCCTTCCTTATAAAGTTGTCTTTGACCACGAAATGTTGGTTTGAAAAGTAAAACAGACTTCCATCATTCTCGGTTCTCGTATGCAATGAAAGTAAAAGGGCATCCATGTCTACTTGGTATCCGTGCTGAGTGAGTTAAGTTTAGGGGTCTTATGTTGCTCAGCTTTGGGAAGAACATTCCATGACAACATCAACACACTAAATGGCAAACCTTAGATACCTTTATTAGATTTGTGAATTTATCTATCACTGTCCATTGCGGCAGATTGGAAAATAAACCATTTTCTATGCCAGAAGACCTGGCTTGGAAAGAAACTGCTTTTTTCTTTCTAGGGCCAATCAAGCTGAGCGGCAAATGTTTGAGGTTTGTAAGAGAATCACTGAAAGGTGGTTGGTAAAAACAACCACACGTCATTCCCTCTTTGTATGGTCTTTTTTTTTCAGCCCCAATCTGGCTTTCTTTTTTTTAATGTGAAGAAAGCAAAAATATGACTTTGGACTGAATTGCAATGTCAACATTTTAATGGTGTCAGTGGTTTATATCGCCTGTTTCAAACCCAGAAATGGTCTCTAATGCCTCAAAATGTCCGACACTCTCATCATCTTATATTTCTGTAAATGTATTCTCCTTCACAAAATGTGTACTTCTCACTTTCTCCGAATACCTTAGAATACTTTGAAATAAGTTAATTAAGCTTAACTCATTGTGTGCCAGAGCGTTTTCCACGGTTGTGCCAGGCCATTTTCACTGTGCATATTGTTTTTAGAGGATGCATTGGAAATTGGGTTCCAGTTTGGTTTATTTTTGTGTAACTATGACTTATTATATATTTAGAGTTATCTCTCATAGGAAACTAGGAAGTTTCATGACCGGGCTACCAATGGCGAAACAAACATTGGTTCTTATATCGACGATACATCGTCGCTTGGCACAGCTGCGGCTCACTATATCGACGATACATCGTCGATTGGCACACAATGAGTTAATGCAAATTTGAGATATTTATAACCAACAACTGTGTTATAGTATAGCATGCAAGATGGTATCAGGTAAATTTTACCTTAGTGTCTCAGTTACAGAGCAGAGAACAGGAATTTTTACTCTCTGCTGTCATGATTACCAGCCTTAAAAATGAAGCAGGTTTTGGGTAAGATATCTGTTTCAGTCTGCACTTTCATGGATAGGTAAACGTTTGCTTGGTGCTTTGCTGTGCTCATTTCTCTCCCAAATATGGTCAAACTTAGCTTTTTATGTTTATCTTATTTAATTGTTTATTGCTTATGAACAAAAGAAAAGTAATGGAAGTCCATAATTTAATTTTCTCATAGTTTTGGCAGAATAGAGCTAAAAGAAGAATGTCGGTGAACAAATATATAAGATTTATCTTGACAACATTAGCCAGAGTGTAAAGGAAAGAAATGGACTACACGTCTAAACTGTCACACTGAATGTTTTTTTCACTTCATGATTTTTGGTGTAGATGGTCTGATGTGGATGTTCCGGGTTCTCCATTCCAAGTGTACATCTTGGATACTCATCATGAGCTGGAGCAGGTTCTTCATGAGCAGAGCTTTGGTGCTGGTCACACAACACTCCAGCACAACAGCTTCCACAACACCAGCCTAAACAGCAGCCACCACAACAACAGTTTCCACCAGCAAGCAATGCAGCCAAGGCTCACAGCGGTGCAACAGAATGGAGGGGCCCCTATGCAGCATTACAACCATACCCATAACGTTAGTCGTAGCAGTGGCTATTACCAATGGCGGGAGGACATGTGAGGTGGCAAAGACAGCATGAGAAGAATTGTGGTAGAATAATGAAGATGTGATGTAAAAATCAAGGTTTTGATAGTAAAGATGCAATGTGAGTGGTGGGACTATGGCTAAGTATAGAAATATTTAGGAGTTAGAAGATAAGGTAACAATAGTTGCTACAGGAGACTTTGAGAAATATCAAAGATGTGTGAAAGGACGAGAAAACTTAAGAAAAAAAACTGAGGAGATCTGAGATACACAGCTAGAGAAATTCTAAGTAAATTTGAAACTTTAAAATTTTAATGAACATTTGAAGGTCCGGGCTAAGAGTATGAAAATCATACAACATGCAGGACTAGAGATATGAAAAGTATTCTGGATTAGTATTGATGTAAGCTGATATTTGAAGGGTAGGACAGTAAAGTTAAGCATTTAGTGCGATAAGGTGTAATGAGTGAATGGAATAATATTGTGTAAGAAGAACTTAGGAAATGGACAAAGGTTAAGGGTATAGCTACATATTCTTCATTGTGCAGGAATAAGGCAGGTTAAATACTTAAACATCACTTAATACAAAAATAATTCTGAGTTCATTAAAAACACAAGAAGATAAAAATAGAATCATTGTATTATTCAGTACATGTTGGTGAGGGCTTAATATAGAGATCTTTAGTAATGTTATAATGCTTACAGATATAACACTATTTGTAGTAATAAATCAACTTGGAAGGGAACGGCCAGAAAATGTACTTAATCTTTTATAGGTACTGATGTTTATCTTGTAAGCAAACACTGGATTGGTTTGCAATATAGATATAAAAATGTTCTTACTTATTGTGACATGTATTCAACAGTTCTGTATGTTTTCTTACACTGACATAATCTTTATTCATACTAATAAGGCAATGTATTATACACATGCAGATTGTATAATCATGTATTAAAAGCATTTAAAAACCAGCAAAGGTGTTTACCATGCTTTTATCTTATATTGTGTTTCTGTTTATATCCATTAACATTATGTTGGGGTAAAATAATATTTGATAATATGTCATTCGGTTTGTTTCTTATACTTAGCTGTTCTTTATTTTGGTTAGCATCCAAGTATATGTCTAAGTGACCTTAATGGTTTCATGAATGTTTGTGATTTGTAATCATTGTCCTGAGGGTATATCCCAGATCTGTCCTATAAATATGTTCATTGACTGAGCCATACTTGTCTGTTATCTGTCTCAAAAAAAAAATATGTTAGTATGGATCCACAATAATTTGAAAATTTAGACTCATTGCTTCATGATCTTAATTATGATTTTTTGTTAACTTAGGATGTGTACTTCTTTCTTGAATCAGTTTATAACCAAGTTAAATAATCACAAAGATAATTTTATTAGATGGCAAAGTAACAGCAGTTTGGTAAAAAGAATAAATTATTTTTATAATATATAGGTAAAATATCACATGTGGGACTGGAATTTCAATGGGATTATGCACTGCAAATTAATACTTATACTGTATAAATAATAATTTATAAGCCTATATCTAGAAAATGTTAAATGTACCTTTATGATGATAGTGTTGTGTATAACATATTTTTGTATTGCTACTTTTTTGTATGGCAAGTTTTAATTTCCAAAATTGTTTTCTTTTTTTTTTTTAAATATCAAAACATGTATGCATTATGTACACCCAATATAAACCTAGTGGTTGAAGAGTTCTACGCATTTCTTGGGGTCATGTTTCTAACTGCTCCATCAAAATAACCATAGTGTCTCTCTTCTGAAAGACAAGTGTGAAAGAATATCAATTGAACCTTAGTCTCTAATAGTTATTTATTAACCTAACTTCAAAAGGTCAATGAGAAATATCCCTGAATTCACCTTACAACAAAGAAAAATAACATTTTGCAGCAAGAGTGAAAATTTTTGGGAAAGAAGGTAGAATCACTAAACAACAGTACATAACGTAATTTTAATTTCTATGCAGATGAGTTAACCTACACTTCTGTCTCCCTCATTTTTGTAAATATTACATTTTCTTATGGTTTGTAACAGGCATCTTGATGTGATATAAAGAAGTTGAAAGGCCAAGTGCTCTTATTGGATCCGAGCTTAGAATAGTTTCAGTTTCTTCTTATGAGAAATCACTGAAAGAGCTGATTCACAAATTACTATATTTCTTTGTTTGTGTTTTCACAACATCCATAGTTCTGTATATTTATTTATATTGTATCGAATACCTACTAGCAGTTTTGTATTGCATTAAATAAATTTATCTGAAAATGGACATATCACAGAGGTTTTTTATTCCTTTCTCTTTCAATTTTTTTTTTGCTTTTTATATTGAACAATAATAATATTGCATGTTTGTCGAAAAAAAAAGAAAAGAAAAACATGATAATAATAATAATAATAATAATAATAATAAGAAGAAGAAGAAGAAGAAGAAGAAGAAGAAGAAATGTCATTTTTGTAACTTACAACTACAGATGCTAGATTCATTTTGTTTTTGCATTTTGGCGAAAGGGTATAAATGATTCAACTAAAACTAAAAACACACAATAGTAATGGGCCGTCCTCGCTGTCATTTCGAACTATTGAGTACCCATTAGTTCTGCCCATTGGTTGACTATCACTGCAAACTACTGTCTACACTGTAGGGTAAACCTGATAGGTTTACAGCTAGACTTCTTTTTAAAATACCCCTTCCCTTGGTTGGCTTTGTCTATTTCTGATTCTGAGTCACAGGAAAGGAGTCGTAACTATGATTACTCCACATTCTAGCTTAGCTGATTTATTCAATCATAAAAGGTGCAAAAAAAATAATGCATCTTGTGTTTGTGGACAAAAAAACAGTTTACATTGGACGATTCAATTTAGAAAATCTTGATGGTTTTTTGCCATCTACATATTGAGTCCTTTATAAAAAAAAGATGAAATATAAAACAATTTGTTTGGTCCAAAAATAGATATGAAGAGAACACAGTATACCCTTTTAACTATTTCGAAAGAACTTTGGCCATGCCCACATTTCAACAGAGAGAGAGAGAGAGAGAGAGAGAAAGAGAGACATACACAGACAGACAAAAAGATAGACAGGCAGAAAGAGACAGAGAAAAAATGAGAGAGAGAGAGAGAGAGAGAGAGAGAGACGGACAGACAGACAGAGAGAATGAGAAATGGTGAGAGAGAGGGTAGAGCTTAGCAACAGAAGTAAAATAAAAATTAATATTATTTCTCTAGATAATGATTAAAAATTGTTCTTCGTGAGTATTTTCACTAATTTTGATACGCTGATTATGAATATGCTAATAGATTTAGGCTCCACTTAATATTTAAACAAAGATTCAGAAACAAATTTAATTTTACTGCGCCCATCAATCACAGACACCGCCACCCACACCCCGGCTATCAAATAACTGCGCCAAAATACCAAGCATGTTGGACTCGTCAGGTGGCGTGACACCGACTCCATGGAGTGAAGAAAAACCATGAGATTTTCTCGTCCATACTGTCAGTTCCACCTCACGGTCGACTCATTTGGCGTCTCATAGATACCCGATAGTTCCGAGTGAAAATGTGGGCGTCGCATAAGAACTAGTTCTACTAAGATGTAAAATTATGTAAGTGACAACGAAGCATTATTTTAAACATAAAGGACAAATGAGATTATATTACTTTTTTTGAATGGGAAAGTTTTGAGGCTGTAGCCAATATAGGGGTGGAAGTTTTTCGAGATCTCTGGAAAGTTTAAGGGACAGAGAAAGAAAAAATCTTTCTACCATTTTCTGAATTTAATTTTAGACTGAAGAACTTAGAACGTGTATGAAGATCTCAATTGACTTGATAAAGTTTTAATCTTTTAAAAAGAAAGGAGCATTGCCATAGATACATTTATGGCACATTGTAGCCAATTTATTCATATGATACGTTTGTCCTTGGAGAGCCATATTTTACAAAGGTACAGCTGTCATATCACTTAATAAATAAATTCGCGGCACCCTATTAAAATTATGAATAAGTTGCAGGTTTTTTTTAGATTTTCCAGTGAAAGTGCCAGCCGAAAGAGAAGCTATTACAAAAATTGAGTTTGGGTAATTTAAGAGCTGCATTAAGTATTATTAAGATGACAAATTTCCTAATCCTCTTTCACTCTAAATACTCGGTGCTTCAAAATCCAAAAGACGCACATGGAAGGTTGAAATAAATGGGCAGGAATGGAGTAGAGATATTTTACATTAAGGTTAGTTTACAATTTTTGAATGAGTAAGTCGAACAATATTATTTGTTGTTTGAGACAAATTGAGTCCTCAAGAAATTTGCTTGGTAAAAGGGCTATACTATAGCCTGCATAACTCAAACTGTTTGGATGAAGGCGATCCTCTATGTAAGATTGACTCAGAGCCGGTGTGCAAATAGATATTTATGGATGTTTCATTTATACTCTTTACATATAATTACAATGCAGCTTTGGACATAGATCAGATGTAAATCATATTTCCTAAATGTCAAAACAGAGATCTAGAAGACACTGCTCCTGATAAATGCTGTACATGTATTTTTTTTTAAACAAGTTACGGCCCTTGTCACTATTCAGGGAATGACTTCAAGTGTTAAAGAGGTAGTGACAATGTAAGGTTGGTGAGATGTTTGGGATCTTACTGTTATAAAACAGTAAGATCCCAAACATCTCACCAACCTTTTGGGGCTAAACATGTAAGTTCCAGTGCTGGTGTTTTGTTTATTTTTACACTGTTGAAAAATAAGATAAAGTAAACAAAGGATATTTGTGAGAGCTGATGAACATCAGAATATTGTACCTCAGACATAAAAGTTAAGCAGTTATGCTTGAAATAGACTTTACTACTGTAACAGTACTAGTGAGGTGAACTGGTGAGCTGAAGATTAAAATAAACTTGTAATCTCTAATGCTGACTTCACCATTGTTTAATCCATTGCTGCATTATGAGGTAATACTGAGGAAAAAAAATTTTCTATCCTTTCAGCTTAACTATGATATTTTTTTTTCTTTGACAAGTAAGCGCAAAAAAATTATAAAGCTTTGTTTCTGCTATGTTTTTCGCAAAGTCACAAATTAAATTACATACCTTGGCCGCAAAGATGTGTTTCGGAAATCTTTTGCTGATTGACTGATCTTTTAAATTTATGTACTGAAAAAAATGCTAAAAACCATAAAAACAATAATTTAACAATAAAGTAATCTTTTGCAGGGGAAGAAAGAAGGATTCGGCCCTTAAACCAGATTAAGCTACTGGAAAATAGAGATTATAAAAAAGATATGCATGGAAAGCAGAAATCAATCTTTCAATTCACGTTGATAGCCTATGTGTTATAACACTAGCATACCAAATATCTTTAAGTTTGTAATTGTTTTTTTAACCAGAGTTGAGCATTGTCTGAATGTAGCAGTATTTCAACTTAATATTCCTATCTATCGTTCTATCTAAATCTCTCTTTTCATGGCTCTCTAGAGCTTCCTGTGATGTGTAATTTGCCCTGACTTTCCATCAAAACTCTCTCTTTTTCATTCAGTTTTCATTGTATCAATGTTTGGTTTTTTTTTTTCTTTTGTTCTCTATTCCTTATTTGATCCTTTTCTGTATCACTCTTCCTCTTATTTCCCAATATGTGTCTGGGCACGTCCTAGCCATCAAATAACATAAATAATCACTCTGTGATTATCATTCCGAATCTGAGCAACTAGATACTGCTCCCTCAGAGGTGATAGTTTTTTACATAGTAGGACACTAGATTTCAACTGCGAGGTAAACAAGTGTCAAGCAAATGACACTCCTATCTCATCTTCTCACTCTTTGGTGTCACTAGCATTGCGTTCATGACGCTATTTAATTCATGTATGTTAAACATAGAGTTTCAGGGATTGGAATATCTTTCAGCTATGTTGGAATAAGCAAAGTAAACACGTTCTTTCCCACCCATTCACCTAGCTTGTATGAGATGTAAGAGAAGTACATATATAAAGTTCTAGTCATGTTCCTGGCCTATTTTTTTTTCCATGCCTATGAATTTAAACCGAACTTAAATGTTCTGACTGAGCAGCAGTGTGCTATGAGCCACTTCAAAATTGAATTAAAACTGGCATATTAAATATTCTAACAAAGATGAAGAATAAACAAGAGAACACCATTTAAACAGCGCAATGGAAAAAATAGATAATAATAATAATAATAATAATAATAATAATAATAATAATAATAATAATAATAATAATAATAATAATAATAATAATAATAATAATAATAATAATAATAATAATAATAATAATAATAACGCAACTCATGTCTGTCCTTAGGAGGAAACTGATCAAAACAGAAATGCTTTATAACAGCGTAATCATTTCCACAGCCCATATCTTTATTTTCTTTCTTTTTTCTTTTTTTGAGCGATTTTAAAACACTGTAAATCAACAAGTGATTTTGTTGTTGCTGGAATGTGCCAGGGATGAAAAAATGTAAAATAGAAAAAACAAGTCTAGAATTCAAAACATTTCTTTTAATTTGGCAGTTAGATGTAAATGGTATAAAAATTTGCACAACATGTAGAGAGAATTACCCATCTGTTCATACAGCACAGTTCACCTAGAGTGAAAATCAGATAAGACAAAAACACACATCTGTTCAGATGGTATAGATAAAGGAACTCTGCTGCCCTGGATTGCCCTCATCAATAAAACTTATACTGTGACTACTTCAGCAACTGAGGTAGTGTTGGAGAAGTAGCTGAGATATCTGTAACTGTTAGGGCACGTTTAGCAACACGGGATTTGATGAAAGCTCATTAAATTGGCACACAAAAAAAATATATTTGAAATTGCCTCCATGTTCTAGGGTTTCTCACTTTTTTCTCTTCATGGGTTCCACTTTATTACTTTTGGCTTTTCCATAAATCCACTTGCATCTTTCCAGGATTTTTTGCTGGAATTTTGTTTCTGTTGAATGCAAAAAAAAGTTTCAAAAAGTCTTTTCATCTTTTATTTTAAAATATGCAAATTAAAAATAATGACATGCCAGGACAAAGAAAGTGCCTACAGGTAAGATTTTTATAAACAGTGTCAATTGCCTTGTTTTATTGAATAATTGTGAGAAAAATCAGATAACAAATTATGACAAGACATTGTTTTATTGTCTCCCCTGTGATTCGTTTAATCATAAAAAAAAAATCTGCAACTGTTATCTGTAAATAGCTTCAAACTTTTGCTTGATTGAAGTAAATATAATCTGCCACTCATGCCCAAATGGTTGGAGTAAAGTAAAAATAACCAGCTACTATTGCAAAATCTACAACTAATTCAGGCAAAGGATATTGAATAAAAAAATGACCAGTCATTGTTGGCCATAGCTTGTGACTGTTACCCATGCGGTTGCTTGAAGCATAAAAATAAACTGGTACTGTTAGTCCTATTAATAACTGAAGTAGAAGTAACCTGGCGACTGCTAACACGGCTGACAGTAGTAAAAAAAATTTTAAAACTTGTGTGGCTTTTTGATAGAAAGGAGTAAAAAACAAAACAAAAACAAAAATAATCTTTCATGCATGACTGACTGAACACAGTAGTTTCAGAGCGGAGCACTTAGTTCCGCTGGTGACTTGACCTTTTGCACGGGGTCATTATGGGGTCACGCTGGCCGGGTTACCTGAGCTTAGGCAAGCACTCTCGCTGTCACTGACAGACTTAATTGCATCCTTTTAAAAGGCGAATAGCACAGAAAATACAGGCAGAATCATTTTGAGAGTTACACAAATGAAAAATTTATTTCACAATCTTTACAGTGATTTAAGTTTTTAAAGATAGAAATAATATGAGTCATCTAAAATCGTAATGTATTGTTGATTTGTTCTACTATGTGAAACATTTTTTTTTGTATAGGTCGTATTTTTTAAAAAATCGTGAAAAAAAACGGAACGTTAAATCCGCTTTTTTGTTGATTTTACATAGCAAGCAAATATTTAATTATTCACTTGTAGTAGTTTTAGGGCGCTAGAGTATAAACTACGTAAGTTATTGCAAAGGGATTGTCGAACTTGCACGTAGAGAAATGTGTTTAAAATATTTTGCCACTTACTTTGTATACAAATATACTGCGAAACTATTTTGTTCCTTTCTTTATGCGATGGGTCACAAGCAACTTGAGAGATGGAGCATTCTGCAGCCTATGGGTTTCAAGAACTGCCCATAAATTAGCACTTTTGTCCTTTTTTTCCTACCATCCTCCTACCAATTTTTTGCAGTATTTGCGTACATTTTACCTAGTTACTCTAAGCTAAAGCCCCATCTCTCAATGATGGGTAGACAGTGCCTTTCTAACTTGGTTTGATTGTGTTGTGCCAGTGTCGTCGGTCTAGTGACATGTAAAATGTGATTGCCGAGCCGATCGTGTGATTAGAGGACTGTTCAATGCAGTTGAATGTTTAGAGTCTTCGTCAGTATTAATCCGATGACACAACAGCAGATCGTTTTTGAAGTTCGCGCATAAATAGCGTCTTTGGTTAGCTTTTCTTGATACTTTACTCCTCTATCCACAAGCCCGACATAGTTTATTTAAACAAGTCATGTGAAAATCCAAACTATGCTCCATTACCAAGATTAGTTGAAATAAAAATGAAGTAAATACCAAAATATGCAAAAGGCTTCAAAATGACGATTGTAAATAGGTTTACGAAATGAAATTATATAGGCCGCCGATGTTATCTTTTTACGCAACCTATATATACGTGTAATTCACAATACTTGCAAATTTAGCAATACTTTTTTTTTTCAAGAAATGAGATCAAAATCAGCTAAATTTTCAGTATTCACTATAAATAAAGTATAGTTTTAATTTATCTGGCTTCTAAACATAGAATATCAGGATTGTTTTGTTGTAGAAACATCCACAGACGTGGATAAAGATCGACAGCTGCCATTAACGGACTATACGGACTATAGCTTAAACACGAATAAAACTAGCAATTTGAAATTTCGCAAGAATACTTACTAATCCTTGTTGATCAAAATGGTGTAAGAAATTCATAATTTAACGTTCCGGTTTTTTTAAAACGATCTTTCAATTAATCAAAATACAAAAATGACACTTGAAGCATGAGTAAAGCGTAAAGCACTGCAGTTTTCGATTCCGTACACTTAGAGTGAGGAGAACAACTGCTTCTTAAAGACAACATGCTCAGCTTTTATTTGATATATTTCTAGGTAGGATTTTTACTAAAAGAATGCATGTTACTAAAAGAATGCATGTTAGAAGTGAATGTTGTAGTTTTATAGCCCGAATTCCGGATTAGCCGGCAGATAAGCAGTGAGCGGGCAGCCCAGCGAGGAGTGAGGCCAGGCACCCGTATTTCACCTGTCTGGCGTAATTAATCACCCTGGTCAAGAGGTCAGTGCAGGAAAACTAAGTGCTGCACTACTGTATAGAGACTGAGTTACCGTGTGAAGTAAAACTTTTGGTTAATTTCTTTGTGGTTGACTATTGTAAAAAAAATCATCTAATGGTTGAAGCCTGAAGATTTGACTATAGACTCACACAAGACCTTTGTCGTT
This sequence comes from Elysia crispata, assembly GCA_033675545.1. Lineage (NCBI taxonomy): Eukaryota > Metazoa > Mollusca > Gastropoda > Plakobranchidae > Elysia > Elysia crispata. The sequence goes on along the minus strand of JAWDGP010005397.1, from coordinate 15,891 downwards.
GAGAAATGTCTCCACCTGTGGCTTCAAGACTGGTTCTCCATTCTTGCTATGTTTTCCTTGTCCAGTGATTATTGTAAAATAACGATCCTTCCGTTTGAGGCCACCATTTTTGTACTCTAAGAAATTAAATGCATGACTCAACATTAGAAATGGAAAGTACCTTTATCGATAATTATTATTATTTTTTTTTTTTAATTCAAGCAATTTGGGCATATAGTTGCTCTCTCATGATCTTAAGTAATTCAAAACCAACAATTTGGGCATCATATCTTATATGTTTCAAGCAACATAAACAGAAGCTGATTTTGTTAGAATAATAAATCAATGTTACTTTATTATTTCCAAAGAATCATTTGTGTTCATCTTCAAGTTAAAATCTTCTAAATGCTATTTTAGAGGTGGAAAAATTAAGATGCAAACTGTCAAATGATTAATGAAAAAGTTATGCCCAGGGTATAAAATATAAAATCACTGACATACCAGATGCTTTTTTGGCAGATTAAACAAAAGTGCCTTCAACTGCCTTGAAAATGAAATAGTTTTTGAAATGCCAAACCAAAGGATCCCTCATTCAAAGAATATAACACATGTAAGTCATACTAAATTTTTTATTCCTCACCCATTTCTTTAAGATTGATAAATTGTTCGGTCTCACACATGGCATTTTGTAAATCAAGGTGATGAAGGTCCATCGTCTTCCCGTCTAAAGAAATTCTGAAGAATAATATTGGCTTTATTAGCAATAACAAAGTAAAGGGCCCACTGTAGGAAATTTTGGAAAATTTTCAAAATGCAGCATACTTGTAATACTGTGGAAATAATGAGTTTCAATACAGAATTTTTAATTTGAATTATTCCAATGCAACACTCAAGTTTTTAGATTGACCTTACGCTTAAATTTAACTGTAAATTTTTCAAATGATTATTGCCTTTGTCCCTTTTTATTCCTCTTTCTTTCATTTCATTTTATCAACAGTTCTGTACACTTTCAGTCTTTCCTTATTGTGCAAATTTTAGCCAATAGTGAAACTAGAATGTATGGCACGATGTGCAAAAATAGAGTTTACTCACCATTTTCCTTAATTCATACAGCCAATGATAAACAATTCTCACAGTTTCAATTTCAAATTCTTTCTTACACAATGAAATTGTTTAAAAAATCTGAAAACTGCAACAAATTTTTATAACAACAGATGTCTTCCTACAGGTATTTTTTACATGTGTAGATAGAAATCTTTAATGCTACCAGAAATTTGTATACTATTAGTATTTTAGATATTGTTAACATCTATGTACGGAAAGCCAAATTTAAATTTTACAGATTAGGAAGCAAGCAGTTTGTATATCTTGGTAAGGAAACGTAACCAATGCATTTGACTTGAAGAAAAATATAAAAAAAAATCTAAAGCATGTAAAGTAAAGCCTGGCTTACTCAGCAACTTTTTTCTGTCCTCTAAAGAGCCTTCTGTGCCGAGTTTGAGGTCCGTAGCTTTTGGATCGAGGGGCTGGATAGCTGTGGTCTCTAGGTTTGTTGACATTGTAACGCCCTTTGGTTCCAGAGCGGCTACGATGGGTATCTACTTCGGATTTGGAGCGGCCACTAGAAACAATGGTTTTTGATTTGGGTCGGGCAGAATGTAAATCACTAGTTGTTTGGGTGGGGCTCTGGCGGTTTGTTATAAACACTGTGTGAACCACTGGTAGTTTGGGTTGGGCACTCTGAACCACTGGTGGTTTAGGTTGGGCATTGTGAACCACTGGTAGTCTGGGATGCACACTGTGAACCACTGGTAGTTTGGGTCGGGCACTGTGAACCACTGGTTGTTTAGGTCGGGCACTGTGAACCACAGGTGGTTTAGGTTGGGCACTGTATAAACCACTGGTGGTTTGAGAGTAGCTTCCATATTTTGCATGACTGAAGGAGAAAAGAGGCCCTTGAGGAACATTTTTGTAATAATAATAATAATAATAATAATAATAATAATAATAATAATAATAACAATAATAATAATAATCAGAGGAGGAAGAAGAAGAAGAAGAAGGAGGAGGAGGAGGGAAGAAGAAGAAGAAGAAGAAGAAGAAGAAGAAGAAGAAGAAGAAGAAGAAGAAGAAGAAGAAGAAGAAGAAGAAGAAGAAGAAGAAGAAGAAGAAGAAGAAGAAGAAGAAGAAGAAGAAGAAGAAGAAGAAGAAGAAGAAGAAGAAGAAGAAGAAGAAGAAGAAGAAGAAGAAGAAGAAGAAGAAGAAGAAGAAGAAGAAGAAGAAGAAGAAGAAGAAGAAGAAGAAGAATTTCTGTGTTTTATCTTACTCATCAACTATTGAATATTTAGCAGAAACAACAACTCCTTTGACTGGTCGGTTATTCCGAGAACTCGAGGCTGTAAGGCTACTGTGAAAATGGCTCTGATCGCTTTGACAGGCCTCGATGTCTGGATCTTTCTGGTGGACAATAAAAACAACTACAATTTAGTTAAGATTGCTTCACAACAGTGTGTTGATATTGCTCAGTAGGCTAGGTATCGTTAGCAAGGGTCAAAGAAGACAAATAGTTATTGTAACCCTCATTCTCACCCAAATGGGTTTCATTAGATCTAGAAAATTTCTTATTGAAAATCATCAGATAATTTCTTGAGGAAGCAAAATTCTCCATTTTTGCTTGGTTAAAATCTAGGTTTGATTTTTTTATGGATATTTCCTAAACACTTAGAAACCAGGTTTTAGTGTTCTGTTTTTAACAAGTAAATATCATAAGTACTTTAAAGGATATCTGATATAACGGAATGAAGCACAGAGAGGGAGAGAGAAAGAGGGGGCGGGAGAAGGGCAGGGTTTCTACTATGATTTAGTTTCTAGAAGTAAGAAAGTTGTGAAACGACTGACTATTTAAATCATGCTGATTCATACTGTTCTTTAGTTTTTAGATTCTTTTTAGAACCTTTTTGAATAAATGTCATCAATATTGTATACTTACGTTATGACGCTTACTTTTGCAACAACCATAACAGCATTGGAATATTATGTAAATGAGCTGAAGAGAGAAGACACCATAAAATGAATATACGAATAGCATGAAGAGTTGGACTACATAAAACAAATCTTTGGTAATGAACTGTAAATCAAGATAAGACATATACCATTATCATACCCTATCCAGAGTGTTAAGACTCCTCAGATGTTTTATAGACTTTGTAACTCCGACTTTGTAAATCATAATTATGTTAACATGGGTATACCCATTGCTGCTCAAGTTCTAGCTGCCTTCTCGATTAACAGAAGTTAATCTTTACATAACCAATTGAAACCTAATAAGGCTTTGAGGTCAATAAAAATGTTATCTACTGAGTGACCTTGGGAGAAAGAACAGTTAATGTGATGTCTAAGTTGCCATGGCTGATTCGTAGAGCAGAAAGAAGTAACATGTAGGGTCCGCTGACAACGATTCGTAGCTGAATTTTGTACAATATGATCACAGGTCTAAAACCACAGCCTTGCAACCTATTCTCTGGTAGGTTACTTAAACATATAAAACAAGTAGTACGAAAGACGTAATTTATGTGATAAGCAAAGGTATCAATCTGTATTGGAAACACTGTTTTCATAAGGGATGATATTACGCTGCATTTTATTTCATCAGGGCTTACTAATTTTACTTTAGCAATTTCTATCATTGGGAAAACCACTCTTGTCTGATTTGTCACATTTACAAAAAAAAAATAAAACTTTTGTTCATTGCCACAAGGCTGATGTCCCTGAAATCAGACACTAAAAGTCATTAAATTTGTATGTTCAATCAAAACTAACAATATGCAAGTCAGTAAGGTATAATGAAAAATGCCTTTCAGGCTATAAAAAATAAAGTTTTGCTTTGCAGCATCTAGGTTTATTATGATTTCTCTTTACATCGCAAGGCAGCAGTTGGGCCTAAAGATTTCTTTCCCTTAAAAAGCTAGAATCTGAATGTGTTACACTGGCTTCGTGATGAACTTTAAAAAAGTTGTATATTCATTTGGGATAAAACTACTTTTTTCTTACTTCGATTTCTTATACCAACTTTCCACCATATCTTCCCAAACTTATTAGGGAATCATTCTCTCCTCATTATTTTATGTCCCAATTTTCAGAGCATCTATCAGATCAAAGTAGTCAGACTCATTTGTTTAGAGCTTTGGTTTGTCAAATTAAGCCTCAGACAGAACAAATATTGGTAAAGATATACAGGTAGAAAGAGAACAGTGAGGCAGGAGGTAAAACGGATCAAGGACCTACCAGAAATGGCATCAATACAAGGATCACTAAAAACACAATGATCCATCCCAGAGCCTGAAAGAGAACATCGGGTATTTCATTTAAACAAAAATTTTACAAGAGAGAAAAGTTTGGAGTGCTCAGATTAACAGCATACCAAAACCTTGCAATTTTTCTTTGAAAGATTTGGGGGTCTCAAAACTGGCTTTTAAAAAACAACTGTTTGCTTGTACATTTGATAAGAAAGTGGGGAAAAATTCTGCTTGCAACTACATTTTACATGTCATAATTATTATAAGCACATTTGATCTGTGTTTAATTCAGGCTTTTTGGCGATGTAAACGAGATAGTATTAGCACCTGTATGGTGGAGACAGGGACATGAGTCTAATGTACCGTGAATCGAATCCACAAAGTTAGGCTGGCACTCGACCGCACAGCCAAGGAAAATTGGGGAATCAGTCCTAAGAGATTGTGAGCAGGAGCATAGTTAAGAATTAGAATTGCACTTAGATGGTTAATAATAGGAGCTTTGTGAAAGACAACTAGAACTCAATGGTAACAACTAAGAAAAATCAAACCCTAAGGTCCAAGGAGGAATGTACTTATGTAGTCAAACAGAGCTAAAAAGCTAATAGCAGGAACCTGTACAGTAAAAAAGGGGAAAAGGCAGCAAAGTAAATAAATGGTACAAGGATACAATAGAAGCTACCGTGAAAAAAAAAATATTTAAATTAATAATAAAGTTGTTTTGCTGGATTAATTTTGGGTAAGTGGGCAGACAATTATAATACAACAGGAAGCACAAAATATCATATATATTTTTACAGAGCCAATTAAACGAAAAAAGAGTATTATATATAAAGTAAAAATATTTCCGAAACGGTTAGATCACCAATTTTAAATACATGAGTGCAAAACAAAAACATTTTGCTTGCCGAGTGGCTGTGTAATTAACATGACTGCCAATTCAAATTAATAGATAGGGAAGACAAGTACATTGAAGAGAAGCAAACTTCATAATAATACATATAAAAGACATCCTCTAGAGCCATACAAATGCTCTCAAGAAAAGCAAACTTCACAATAATACATGTAAAAGACATCCTCAAGAGCCATACAAATGCTCTCAAGAAAAGCAAACCACGCTCTCAAGAAAAGCAAACTTCACAATAATACATGTAAAAGACATCCTCAAGAGCCATACAAATGCTCTCAAGAAAAGCAAACTTCACAATAACATATGTAAAAGACATCCTTTAGAGCCATAAAAATGCTCTAAAGAAATGCAGAGTTCATAATGATACAAGCAAAATGAACAATTGGGGAAGATATGACAATAAAGAAAAGCAGATTCTATAACAATAACAGATATATCTCCTACAGAGCCATACGAATATATTAAAGAAAAGCAAATTTTATAAAAATAACAGATATGTAGATCTATATCTCAATGTAGTTTATAGAACCTTGTGACATTGGAATTTTTCATCATATGTTGCAATGAAAAATTCTTAAACATAATGAAGGCAAGATCTCAAGCAAAAAAAAATAGTAAACTAAATTTGGGTGCAATATTTTAAACAGCCCTCTTTTCAGTTTTTCTCTCCACTGAGACCAAAATGTGGTGTTGATAACCCATTACAGATACGATGTAGTACTCGACCTGATGTGGTGAAAATATGCTCTTCAATACAAAGTAAAAGCTTGCATCAGCTCAGACAATACTACAGAGAAATAAAATTTTAAAGCCCTGGATTTTTTGAAAATTTATTGGGTTACCCTGGATGGCTAAAGCTTATAATTCTTCTAGATCTGTATAACTCTTGCAAGAAAAATTAAGAGAGTGTCAAGTTACTAGAATGGCTTAACTTGAATTTTTTAATGGTTCCTTGTTGGCAATTTGGGGATCTGGTCTATATCTTAGATATAAAAAAAAGTATAGATGTACACAATGCAAGCAAAAGAAGCAAAAGAAGCAAAACTGGTGTTAATATTTCGCAATGACTACTCAAGAAGAAAAGGCGACGATGATGGTTGTTCTTAAAATGCTGACCAATCAAATCACTTCTACTTTCATGAACAGAGTGGAATAATTTCGATGGAACTTTGTATTTGCATTGGAGGAGTCACATTTCATTCAATTTTTAATATTTCAGTTTTCCTCTTCATTTAAGTAAAATAACATGATTTCTAGTATATTTATATTTTAAAAAATAACAATAATTCGTTTTAAATAGGAAAACACTGAGAACTGTTCATCATAACAAGTTTGGTAATAAAAATTAATGAACGTAATAACAATCAATATAAACAAAATTTTCTAATGCATTTTTCAGCCTAAATACATAACTTTTTCTTCATTTTCCTTTTAACACTTGGGACTCTGAATTGGCACATCAATTTCAGTACCCTTCATTATTGTTAATTGAGTGGTTTTGGAGAAGATAGAGTAGACAGAAACCGCAGATGCCTTATATAATACCGATTAGAGATTCATTAAACCTAAATGTACCCTAATAAGATAAACAGTAGCAGTATGTATAAAAAAATTGTTTTTTTTACAAACGCACCTCTTCAGTATTAGCCTTGCAAAATACACACAAACCCTGAAAATGAAAAACAATAGCATATGTTAACTTACGAAACCAGTTAAAATACTTTAAAAGAAATACCAAAAAGTAGAGGCCAATATTAGAAGGATTATTAAAACTGAATATCATGAAATCTCTACAGATGTACCTCATTAAGAAACTTATTTTCCCATTTCCTATAAACTCTTTTTAATGCAATGGTCTCAGCTTTTATTGATCACTTTTTGTAGTAGTAGTAGTAGTAGTAGTAGTAGTAGTAGTAGTAGTAGTAGTAGTAGTAGTAGTAGTAGTAGTAGTAGTAGTAGTAAGTAGTAGTAAGTAGTAGTAAGTAGTTGTAAGTAGTAGTAAGTAGTAGTAAGTAGTAGTAGTAAGTAGTAGTAAGTAGTAGTAGTAAGTAGTAGTAAGTAGTAGTAGTAAGTAGTAGCAGCAGCAGCAGCAGTAGTAGCAGCAGCAGCAGCAGTAGTAGTAGTAGTAGTAGTAGTAGCAGAAGTAGTAGTGGTAAGAGGAGGAATAGTTATTGTGGTAGTTTTTCAAAAAATCAAGTGTTGATAATGAAGTTGCAGATTGTTGTTGGGTAAATTTTACGAAGCTTACCTTTAGAATAAGATAGGCAATGACAATTGCGATAACAAGCCAGAAGCCAGTCGTCAGATAAAGCCCCAAATCATCAAAGAAAGTCATCTTTGTGTATTCTGTTTTAAACGGTAGAAATTCCAAGTTTCGTAGATTCACTTCAAATTTGTACATGTACGAAATTGTAACCTAGACAATTTTAAAATGCTATGAACACCATTCTCTGCCAATGGTAAACTTTTTTCCTTTTTTGAAACTTTTGGCTCTGTTTCCTCTGAATGATTTTTTTTTTTTTTTTCATTACAAGTCTGATGTTATGTTATCAATTTTTTTTTATCTTTTTTCTAATGCTTAAGTCCACTAGGGCCTACCATCTATATTCTGAAGCTTGCAAAATTAATTTATATCACTCAGATCTACACACACATATATATATATATATATATATATATATATATATATAATTACATGTAAAATAATAGGTAATGATCGTGTTTGTAATTGTGGTATGTAATTGTTTTAAAAATATTTTTATGGACCTAGTTTAACAATTTAATGTTAATCTGATAACAAGCTTTCGGTGTAGCTCTTTTCTATGACTGAGGCTGATTTAAATCTTTTTGTCTCTGCAATTTTTGTACATATGCTCAGCTGGAATTATTTATCAGGCATGAAATCAGGATGGTAGGTCTGTTGCTGAAATATTATCTCTACTATTGATTCATGAAGAAAAACTACATAAATCAAAATGTTCAGAAATGAACACTAATATGCTGTGATATGAGTGTTTTTTGTTTTTTTTTTTGGTTTGTGAGAAAAAAATGTGTGAGTTTACAGTGTGATATGTTAAATTTTTTTGTTTTAATGGTCAACACTAAAGGTGACATACCTCAGGAGCGCAGACAGGCAGCAGAGACCTCATATAATCCGTTTATCCATAATCCAATTTTTGCAGGACCTAACATAGTCTTGATGGATTTGCA
>JAWDGP010005395.1:0-19592 GCA_033675545.1 Elysia crispata | reverse complement strand
GAAGGATACCACAGCTGGGGTTTCCCCTTTGGGATTACGTAATTGCTCTATGGACATTGACATGTCTCATTTCAGCTAAAGACTACATCCTATCAGGTTAAATGTGGGGAAATGAAGTAAAGAAATTCTTTCCACTTGAAAAATAAAGGCTTTAATAAATTGCGCTGCTGCATCTGGGTGGAGGGAGTACATAATTGAGCGATTCATTATTTAGGCAAGATACAAAAAAGATCAATAGAAGGTGTTTCCTGTGTTTTCATCTGCGCATAACGAATCCAAAGCAATTTGATTGAAGCCCATTCTAGTTGAAATAAATCTGTCGTGACAATAAGTCCGCTGAAGAGTTAACTTTGCCTCCTAGGGCCGCTGTAAACCAAATGCGGCGTTCATAGCGCAAATTACCGTCTCTAGCTATCCTGTTACACGAGATAAGGGAACGTCCATGTTGTTTATGTAAGGAAAATTACCGTAATTCTGTGAATATGAACAAGAATGTGGCAATTTTAAAACTGGCTGCAAAAAAGACTTTGCAATCCAATGAGGAACTGCTTTAGGTTCTAAAGCATTGCTGTAATGCAATTTTTGGTTTGTGCCAAAAACCCTACTTGTATCTGAATTGCTTTCGTGTGCTTATCCCATTGTGCAGGATCATGGTAACGGACCAGTACCCGTCACTCTGGAATTCCATTCCCAATCATGATAAAACTGAAAAATCTGTTTAGGTTAATGCATGTATATGTTCCTTTCAATGGTAGCTGAAATTCATTGTAATTCCTTTTGTTTTTACTCAGCTTCGATTGCGATAAAAGGCTAACCAGCACTTGGTTTTTTGCATCGTTTTATTAAAGCAAGAACTGATGAAAACAAAATATCCAAATCAGGTGAAGTACATTAAGCCAAATTGTTCTCTACATACTATGCACTTATAATTAAATGAATGCCCTTCTTTCTTAAGTTATCTAGCTTGCAATACTTGAAAACTTCTACTTCTTTTTCATATCTCCTCCTAAACCCACTCAATTTGCAGTGTTCAAGTTAACTGAATTTTGATCTGCTAGGATCAGTGTTCCACACAGTTCAAAAATTTTTACAAAAGTTGAGTATTTAAGTTTAAAAGTTCAATTTCAGAAATTTAGTAATATACTCATTGTAATTAATTTCATCAATTTTTATTGCCAAAATTTCTAATGATGAATCAAATATTATTTCAAAGGCTAGTCTTTTCTCAGTGTTTTTCAAGTTTTGAAACCATTGGCTAGCACAAAACAAGCAAATGGTTGTTGAGTTTTAATATGAATATAGATAAACCAAAAAAAAACGCATGTTGTTACCTGCTTCGATTGAATGAAAAACGGAGAAAAAAGTTCAAAATACAATGAAATGTTGCCTCCTCCAGAGTGAAAGATAAAAGTCTTTAGGATACATGCCGTTATGTGTGATGAAAGTAGTAGTGGTTTGGTTGCTCAGTTGCAAACAAGCGCACCACTTCTGCTTCTTTTGCACATGTTTCTTTCTTTTATACTGTTTTACATCAAAGATATCGATTAGACCCACTATCAGCAAAAAAGATTCAACAAGTCCATTTTTTAACTTGCCATTCTCAATTTGTCTTGCATGAGGCATATAGATTGTATTAAGTCTAGATTTAAAATACTTATAAAGATTATTCAATAACGGGTAACTCAATGAAATTTTTCTTAATCCAGGGCCTAAAATTTTCTGTTTGAATGTCACGCAGTGTTGCACGTTTTTACTTTGTATTTGGAGAGAACTTATTCACGTTAGGGACAGCGAACTAAAGTGTATATATATCATATGTGAAGAGTAGTACATGAGGTTGAGGAGTTGAGCACTAAAGTGTATATATGTATGTAGTGAGTACATGAGGTTGAACACTAAAGTGTATATATCATATGCTTAGTGAATTTTGAGGTTGAGCATAAAAATTCTTATATATCATATGTAGTAGTACATGAGGTTGAGCACTAAAGTGTATATATCATATGTAGTAGTACATGAGGTTGAGCACTAAAGTGTATATATCATATGTAGTAGTACATGAGGTTGAGAACTAAAGTGTGTATATATATATATGTATATATATATATATATCATATGTAGTAGTACATGAGGTTGAGCACTAAAGTGTATATATCATATGTAGTAGTACATGAGCACCACAAGATGGTTCCAGTGGAGAGGTAAATTGAAAAGAGGGCGGCTTAAAAAATTGAGCCCAAAATTATTTACTCTGCTGTTTGATATCTCTCCTTTCTTTAAAAAATGTCTGCATGACAACGTGAGCAGAATTCTAACTCCCCATTGTCATATATAATTATTTTAAAACTGTTCTGTAAGTGGCTCTGAAGGAGATATCTCTTACTGTTGTAAAGTTTGCTTTTCTGTAATGTAATTGCATGGTTGTGGATGAGATGCATCTGTTATGTTTTAGAATTTGCTTTTCTTTTTTTTAGCAGTCTTCCCCAGCCATTCCTTTTTATTAAGTCTACAATAATCATCCTTTTAAACATGTAATTGTAATTATCAATCATGGAGTTAATAACATAGATATATTCTCCTTTAATGTTTGTTTGTTGTTATTTTTTTTGTTTAGTTTCTCCTCCACAAGAAAGCACATTCTACTGACAAAGTCTAATAAATTCGCTATTGATTTAACGCTACATTTCGGCCATCTCGAACTCCATATTTGCGTTTTACTGCATTTCTGAGATTAAACCATAACTAAAATATAGGGAAAGTTATTTCTCATCCAGTTGTACATTAAAAAGTAGTTTATGCCCCTTCTGTTTGTCCTTCTACATCATAATTACATCCTAAAGTTATACAGGTTTATTCTCGTTTAAAGTCCCTATGTTTTAAAAACATTAAATACAAAGGTTTTTACGAAGCAGGCGTTATTTCTCTTGACGTGATTTTCGAACCTGTAAAACTTTTTAAAACTAGAATTAAAATATGTGATCATGTGCATTGCTTGCTCAAGCTCATCTAGAAAATAGATAACATTTTGTTGCAATAATAATCAATGTTTGTTCATAAATGCTTAGTTCTCTCCCACCTTTTTTTCCAAAATAAAAAATTAAATCTGCTAAGACTACTACCAATTTAATATGACTGAGATAATCTATATAAATTAAGTTGCCTGTTCCGTGTTGGATAATTCACTCATAAATTAAGCTGTAGACAATCATGGGCAGTATTAATCAATAGTACTGCAAGAGTAGAGCAATTAAAATGTGAAAACTACGAGAGACTTTCACGATATACTGCCTTCATGCTATAAAAGAAACTGTCAGCTATGTGAAAGATGCATAACGCTAAAGTTCACGAAGGAAAACCACTTTTTTATCACACGATGCTGGTTTTATTTCGTGCCACTCGGCGGGGTGTCATCAAAACATAATTAGAAACTGTAATAAAACAGGATAAAAATGCCCTCTTCCCTAACATATACACTCGTCAATCTTGTGTTATATTCATTTTCTTCGTGCCACGACCTCTAAACATTTCGCTTGTTATTACTTCGCTTACATAAATTTCTAATACATTGCGGACATTGATTCTGACTTTGATATATAAATAAATGCGGAGACCGATCAAAAAGATTGTGGAACAAAAGTAAATTTGTTTTGTTCAGATCAAAGACTGCGATTTCCAAGGAAACCAACTAGATTCTTGGTTAGTTTTTCTTTTAATTGCAAACAGGAGACATCTTGGTGAGTATTTATAAATTTTTATTTTCTCCTAGGCTTAAGGATAATGAACGAAACTGTCGGTTTTCTGTTAAGTTCATATTACATCATAGAGGAAAAGAATGAAAATTTTACATGCATAAAACATCCACTTAAAATGAGACATTAAAAACAGACTATAATTTATCAAGCATCCAACAAGTGCAGGTCACAAGATCTCAGAGAACTGTTGCATGTCATGTCTAAACACGTACTTCTTCTGTGCTAAAGTGCAAATTTACCTCAACATGTCCATAATCCAATGGGCAGAATACAAGTTATAGACCCCAGCCTTTCCTACAGTTCCACATTAATACCCAATATCTCGCATCAGCTGCTTAAGAGTGTAAGGAAAACTAATTTCATACAGTACATGTATAACTAAAGGCATACTTCCTAGCCTAAACTTCTGCATCAAAAATTTATCGCACAGTCTGTGCTCCATTAATTTATCCTTTCATCTCACTTCTACTTTACGCCCTAGTCTTCAAGATTGAATCAGGCGGATACTTGTACTTGATCCACCAAACCAACATAAGTAATATAAGATCACCGCACCTAAGAAGCACAACTTTGTGTAAATAACTCCGCCATGTTTTTTAAAGGATAGTAAAAAAGGGGACATTAATTATGTAAAGGGTAGTAGGAACATTTGCACCGGATAGTCATTGTTAAAAGCATTATACAACAAGGGAAATCAGAACACATAAATGCAAGAGATAGTACGTTGTAAAAACGTTATAAAGCTAGAAAAAGAGAATACCGGTAAGCAGGACATATGCAATACATAGTGCAGGGGGAGGAATTAAACATAATAATCAAAACATGAAAGACGATATGCAAGAGATAATAAATAAGTAAAAGCAACTCGAGCCCCTAGTGCCTAGTCCCAACGTAATCATCTTTCCCACACACAGCCATACACTATTGTAACAAACATGCATGTATATTTTTGACACACAAATGAGTACTAAATAAGCGGGCAGTCGTGTTTTAGGTCGACGCATTTAGCTTACGCAGGGTGATGTGAGTCTTAATATTGAGCTGATTTAATTTGATCTGTTCCATCCAACTTAAATCCTTTCAACTTCATGGCAAAAGGCCTCAAGACGTGAATGTCAACGATAGTTTTAAGCACTATTTCTCAACAGCTTTGCGTTTGTTAAATAGGCCCACCGGCAGGTTTCCCCAAATGCCAAATGGAGCCAAACTATCATCAGTAAACTACTAGTAAAGTAAGACAAAGAAGTTAGCACACTGTCAGTTATAAAGATGCTAGCAACTTCGCAAAATAGAGCGACTGCTAAGGGGTGACGCTTGCGTTTCCCAGAAAAAAACCCAAATAGCCGCTGACTCATACCATAACCCTTCCTCATGAGGCATAGGACCGTAAAAGAAAGATAATGCTAATATTTTGTTATATCGCTAGTATGTTTAGTTGTTTTTTGTCGTAATTAGCAAGATCGTAACAGAGTATAGATCGAAGGACAATGTGTGAGAGTATATTAAGTCTCAAGTTGGATGCTTTCGAGTATTATTGGAATTTGAACGAGAGCCCTTTGGCTGAATTCGGAGTATCGAATACTTTATTATTCAGGCTCGATTCCTACAACCCCACACTTCTGTTTGCCTCTATTGACGTGAGAAATGGTGTTGCACGTTTTCCATTATTTTTTTACCATTTTTCTCCTTAAGCCGCAGATCTTCTTAGGATGTGGCTTTCAAATTTTCGATAGATTGCAAAATCTTGTCCGATGTCCGAGGATAGATCTGGAATAGCACATCTTTTGTTTGGCAGATCAAAGGAGTACGTGCGCTATTCAAGATATTGAAATATCGAGATTTTCGGAATTTTTTAGGTTATCGATAACTGTAGTGGTGAATGTCGGAGTTATGCAGTTCACTACCTCTCTCTCTCTCTCTCTCTCTCTCTCTCTCTCTCTCTCTCTCTCTCTCTCTCTCTCTCTCTCTCTTTCTCTCTCTCTCTCTCTGTATAGCATTTCCCCTCTGCATTTTTACGGGCTTGGGACCGTCACATACATTGCTGATTGCAAGTACTATGTCTGCATTAGAAATGCTTTTAATATATACAGAACGTGATTAAAAGCACTATGTACTACCTCTCTCTCTCTCTCTCTCTCTCTCTCTCTCTCTCTCTCTCTCTCTCTGTACTTTATACGGATATACCCTGGAATAGCGCATCTTTTGTTTGGCAGATCAAAGGAGTACGTGCTCTATTCAAGATATTGAAATATCGAGATTTTCGGAATTTTTTAGGTTATCGATAACTGTAGTGGTGAATGTCGGGGTTATGCAGTTCACTACCTCTCTCTCTCTCTCTCTCTCTCTCTCTCTCTCTCTCTCTCTCTCTCTCTCTCTCTTTCTCTCTCTCTCTCTCTCTCTCTCTGTGTGTATAGCATTTCCCCACTGCATTTGTACGGGCCTGGGACCGTCACATACATTGATGATTGCAAGTACTGTGGCTGCATCAGAAATGCTTTTAATAGATACAGAACGTGATTAAAAGCACTATGTACTACCTCTCTCTCTCTCTCTCTCTCTCTCTCTCTCTCTCTCTCCCTGTACTTTATACCATGAACACCCTCTAAAAAAAAAGAAAAAGAGAGGGGGTGATAAAGTGAAAGAAGAGAGAGAGAGAGATATGCTCACTGTGCTGTACATTGAACACTGTACTTTGTACCCTGAACAGCCTAGTTTTTAGGAAAAATTTAATGCAAGATTACTTGTGTGCGTGTGTGTGTGTGTGAGAGAGAGATAAAGACAGAGAGACACAGAGAAAGAAATAGACAAAGCGGAAGAATGACATATAAAGAGAGAAAAAGAGGGGGGTGATAAAGTGAAAGAAGAGAGAGAGAGAGAGAAGGCGAGAGAAAGAGAGAGACAGAAGGAGAGGAAGAGAGAGAAACAGAGAGAGAAAGAGAGAGAAAGAGAGAGAGAGATGCTCGCTGTGTCGATTTCGAATGACCAATTGAGACTGGTACTTACATGTAAAGTCAAGTACAAAATATCGATATGTTCGATATAAAATATCCGATTTATCGGTGCGCTATTGCATGTTTCGGCATTTACATCGAATAGCGCATCTGAGTGACGTCATATGCGCTATTCCAGGGTGCACCCATCAAGATCTTGTACCTTTAGATCTACGAATTCTTTACTGGGAATAAGCGCCACCATAATTTACACTAGACTCTAGATAAAATAATATCTAAAGTGCAATTTTTTTTTCTATTTCAATTAGAACAAAATACAGCAAGAAGCGACTTTGATCGCGATTAAAACCTTTGTTTTTTTTTAATCGCCAAGACTAAGCACTAAGCATTAAGAAGTTGGCTCATTTGCATAAGATGTTGAACTCTTCACTGTTTAAAGTAATGAGATAGTCAAGTACTGTGGGAACGTATTTTTGATTGTACGTAGACACATCTGTGTTCGATCGTATACACAAGCTTTCCTAGTAAGATATTACAGTTTGCACCTTTTTTTCATTGGGCGCTTCCCTTTCTGCACAGCGTGACGCAAAACCGCTGATGCTTCCCTTTCCCACTCTGTATATGATGTAAAGCGTAACAGTGCAACCGCACTCTACTTAAATAATTATGTCCTTATGATATATGTCCCAAACTTCCTTAGCTTCTTTGGCTATACATAGGAGATAGACTTTCAGAACGTTCAGATCGAAAATGATAATGTTTTTTTTTAAGTATTCTTTTCAAAAACTCTTTATACCTTCCGACCTCACCTCTCCCAATCTAGCGCCCCCCCCCCCCCCACGCCTCCCACCCCTTTCTTTTCCTTCTTTGCTAACTGTGTATCTTCGTGTAATCACTCTTTTTTTATTCTCTCTGCCTGTGTCTTTGTTTCTCTCTTCATGTTTGTCTCTTATATACACGCTCTCCTCCCTTTCTCTCTCTCCCCCTCTCTTTCCCATTCTCTACCTTTCTCACTTACTTTTGCCTTCTCCATCCTCTTTCATTCTCTTTCACACCTCCTCTTCTCTTTATTTTTATACCCTTTCTCTCTCTTTCTTCTCACGTAATTACATGACATTTTTATCTTTTTTCCGCTTTCATTTTTTAAGGCTCAGAATATATTCAGGATTATATGGTTCATATAGATAACCCTTGGAATGAGTTAAGAAACACATTTATTAATAATGATAATAAATTGCAATTTTAACCTTGCTAGTAGAGTCCTGGTTCTTGTTTAGTCCCTTTTTATATATCACCACTTGATTTGTACCATAATCTTGTTGTTATTCTTTTTCACGGATCTGATAGGTCTTCATGTTACATTGCCTACAGAGTTTGTTTCGCCTTATCTGTGCGCGAATGCCCTACTGCTTATACCCCACGTTTTTTTTTTTTCTGTCTTTACTTGTTATTTTTTCTTGTTTCTCATTTATGTCGTCTTTATCTTTAAATCTGCCGTTCCGACCCAACAGGTTATATATTAGCTTTATTTAAGAGGTTGTTTTTTATTTTATTTTATATGCTTACGGATAATTTTTATTTTTCCCTCTTCCTGCCTTTCTACTTTTTCATCTCTTATCTAGGACAGAAAATGAACATGAGAAGGACATTAAGAATAAAAAGAGAAGGGATAACTCTATGTACAATAAAAATATAGATATACATGTTTTGCTAAGTTTGACGGTGGTTTCTTCCACGTTCCTGTTTGTTCATTTTTCCTTCATAGCCTTTTTTTTATTTTATTCATCTTTTTTATTCATTCTCTTGTGTTTTTCAGCATAAATAACGAAGTAAAGATAGTTACAAAAATATCAAAAGTACTGATGATTAAACATATAGCAAAGTTCAAAATGATTCATCTGCTGTTTTACCATTGTTCGAGTTGTTGTTTTTTTCCTCACTATCAGTTTTATGTCATTTTCTTTCAATTTACTTGTTCCGTCCCTTTGCCTTTTTCAAAATTTTGCATGGGGAAAACACATAGCGTTTTTTCTTGGCCCCGGTATAATGGCATGATTTTAACGCATTTTCTTTTTCGCAACAGATTTAGTTTTTATCCTGTTGGTGTTTTAACTTTCCTCAAACTTTTTTTTTTGGGTTTTGAGTTGCCTACTTCTCTATCTTCGCGTAGGTTTTCTTCATTCGTTGCGCTTGTTTCGGTTTCTGATTCCGATGGTTCAGATAAGGTTGTTGGACCCTTCTTCTCAATTTTTGATCTTTTGTTTTTTCTCTGTTCTTCTCTTTTTGATAATAACAAAGTCGGTGAACAGTCTCCTTTTTTGTGCTTTTTTGTGCTTGTTGGCTAAGTTATATTCAAGTGATTAAGTTATATTTTACCAACGAATCTTGCGTTGTTTTAGTGAATCCTTTCCTAAGTGTTATTTTCTTTTTGTTTTCTATTTGTGTGTCAGTAGCGACTCTAGGTTGGGTGTTTGAAAAGTCTGCGGTCTGTCCTCCTCGTCTGTGTCCTCTACATTTGAGTCGTTTTGATTTTGTCGGTCAGGGCTTTCTGAGTTTAGAATTTCCAATTTCTTTGTCTTCTTTCTTTCGGTGTTTTTATGCCTTCCTCTATTTGTCCTCTATCTTTTTCCTTCCTGTCAATTTCTACATGTGCTTCTTCAGTTGTTCTTTCATGTTTTGTTTGACTAATTCTAATCGAATCGAATCGAATCTAGATCTATGTCGACCAAGACTGGTTCTTTATTTTCTCATACGTCAGCATTGTGTTTCAGTCTCTAGATCTATGTTGCACATTTTATGAAGCTGTCTTTATTCTTACTTTTATCAACCGGTATGCGATTTCTTTAAAAAAAAAGAAAAAAAAAAAGGACTTGTGTCTCTAATTTTTTCTCTTTGCTACATATGGGTTCTTCCGATGGTATGAGGAAAATGTGGTTATATAAAATGAGTTGCAAGTGAACCCTTTTCCCCTTTCATTTACCTCCCCATGCTTCAGTCGTTGCGGGCCCTGCCCAACTAGCTGGACCTGACGTTTCGTCTGCGTGACAGTTCCGTTCCGTGCGCGGCCTGCACTTGTGTGCCTCCCTCAACTTTTTGCCCTCGTGGTAGAACTTGCCGCATTGCGTTTAGTATTCGTACGTCGTTTTACAAAAAAAAAAAAAAAAAGAAATAATGAAATAATGAAATGTCATATCGCCACATTCATGCACCATTAACGAAGAAAGAGGATTCTTTTTTTTTTTTTTCCTTTTTCAAGTCTTATTCATATATCGCCATTAAATTTTTTTTGCTTATATAACTACAAGCTTACATCAAAATGGTTCCTCATTTGGTTATTAGCAAAGCATGTCAATAGAACTTCTTTAAGAAATGAAAACTTTTGTTTAGAACAGCTCACTCGAATCGGCGATACGCAGTGATAACGGGGAGGAGCGCGCTGTTTCTTTGTTTCCATCCACACAGCCACAATTTCCATGGATAATTCATTACCCATGACCTCCAGCCGAGGTTTAGCGCTAACTGGTTTGGAAGTTGTGACTGCTTCTTCCTAGCCTAGGCCAAACCCGTTTAGAGTGCAGATTTAGAGCATTGCTCTTACAAATTTCGGGATCAAAAATGTTGTCACTTGGATCCTTTTATATTTATTTTTGATTGGTCATAAAGCTCTATCAAAATGCATGCCCCTAAAATCGTAGATCTGTGAAGTCAAAGGTGTTAAGATCAAGTCTAAACGAATCCTGACCAAATTAGTTTTATGCGTACTTTCAGTTTCATTCCTGGCATATCTGCTCAATTGTGCTTACAGGAAATAATTCGCAAATTCGCCTTTTTCTTTTTAGAAAATAATACCCACATTTTTGCCTTTAAATTTTGAAAAATAATATTTTGATGGAAAATAATATTACCAATCCAATTTGTAGGACCCTTTACAACTTTATTTCAAATTTCTCGTTCTTAAGTGGTCTAGAAATGCTCGATTAGATGGTCCTCATTTTTTGCCAAGCTCCATTATATATACATGTAGGTAAATGTCCTCTATGCGAATATTATCAAAAACGTAGAGTTTTGAAAATTGAAAAACAGGTCAGGAGATCTTGTTTTTATTTCATTATTATTCTTCTTTAAAAAAAATTAAAGTTTTGGTTGGTAAATTTGACGTAGAATTTGAATGTGGAACAAGAAAAGTGATTTTTTTTTTAAATTGTATGTATTTTTAACACGGTCACTTCCATGAAACTCGGTCCGAGGTGAAATTCATCGGAGAGCCGAAATGTTGCCACCTCGCTCTGCGTCCGGTGTCTCGCCCCATAACATCGTCCACACGAGGGCGGTTCTGTGGGTGGGTGAAGATTGGGGACACCTTACACAAGCCAGGATCTATACCAAATCCGCCCGTCAGTGGGGGCTATAAGAGCTATAACTTATCCTGTTTACCCTAAGTTTGTTCTGCTTAAACAAGGTGCGACTGTGTTGTCCTAACTTTACTTCACACAAAAGATATCAAGAGAAACACGAGTAGCCAACCAGCATTGGCCGCGGCTTGAGACCAGTGTATTGAGCAATTACACAAAATAGCCTATATATACATATATACATATATATATATATATATTAGAAGTCCTTCAGCTGTTTTTTTATCTACTGCTTTTCGTACAGAATCTTAAAGGTGGATTTCAGACAAGGACTACACTCAGCGCTGCTTTTTTTCCCTTTTTTACTGGTGGGGGAAGACTGAGACAGAAACAGACAGATAGACAGAGCAAGAATTCTTTTAAAGACAGGGATATTTTTAATAATTGTATGTGCTACGCGACGTTATATGGGATTAACTTTTTAACAGATAAGTCTTGTTTATTTTGAAACTGGATATTGGAAAGTCTGCTCTAAATGAATAATAATATATATGTATATAGATATAGATAGATAGATAGATAGATAGATAGATAGATAGACAGATAGATAGATATAGATATACATATATATATATATTTATAGATATATAGATATACATATATATATATATATACTTATAGATATATAGATATACATATATATATTTATATATATATATATATATATATGTGTGTGTGTGTGTGTGTAAATATATATAAATCTTGTTTGGTAAGAACTGAATCAGAATACTGCTCAGCTTTTAAATTCTATATAAGGAGCTCAGATAAATGAAGGAAAAGTCTTGATAACTTACTAGCATTCGCGACAACAGTGTTCCGAGCTTCCTCTCGTCAGGTCAAGGACATTACATGATTGTATTTCCGGTCCACATTTTCAGCAGATGTTTCTTACGGTGTCAAATGCATTTCCAACTGCCTAAAATGAGCATCTGCGTCAAAAAAATAAAATTTCTTGTCTGTCGTGTTATCTCTTTGCAAGATTTTTTTTTCAGATAGCACCAAAGAATTACGGATGAAAGCAAGATCTTCATAAAAAATGATGCTAGTTGATAACATTTAATTATTTTGAATGCTTTTTGTTGGTTGTATTTAAACTGTATTCTGTTTCTGGTGCATTTTTAACAGAAATAAGTCTAGATCTAGGAAAATATATTTTGGCTTGCGTTAAAGTTAACTTAGTTCCTTTTTCGTTATAATCTCATATTGTAAATTTTATATATTTTTTTTTTTTTAATTTTTTTTTTTTGGACCAACATTAAAATTATAGGGAGCAACATACTATACTTTTCCTTTCAAAACACATTTTTCCACCTACATTATAAATATGAGTTTATGATCAAACAAAAAGTCAACTTTTCACTACTCCAGGATACAGTTAAATCTTTGTCAAAGAAACATAAAAGAAAAAGAAACAAAAGAATAAAAAACTTGAGTTTTTAAAGAAAACACTAATTTATAGCCTTTTTGGTTATATTCTCCCAGCACCAATATAGCTAAGGAAGGCTCCAACATGGTCGGAAGTTTGCAGTTTCTCACAGTTAACAAGCGCCAAGTTTTAAAGCTGGCTTGTGTGGCTACGTTCTTCTCAATACTTTTTTTTAGTGTATTATCTCCTAACTATCTTTCATTTGTGCGTGCTCCCATATCACAGCCGACGCAGGATTCGATAACACCCAGGTAAGTTCCAAGAATGATACTTCCGTAAATGCATTTTCGCCATGATTAGATAATACCCAAGTAAAGACATTTTGTCTATGATCAGATAATGCCCAAGTAAAGACATTTTCGCCATAAGTAGGTAATACACAAGTAAAGACATTTTGGCTATGATCAGGTAATGTCCTAGTAAAGACATTTTCGCCATGATTAGGTAATACCCAAGTAATTGTACTTTGGCTATGATCAGGTAATACCCAATTAAAGGCATTTTTGCTATGATTAGGTAATATCCAAGTAATGGTGTTCTCGCTATGGTTAGGTGATATGGAGTAATGGTGTTCTCGCTGTTATAAAGTGAAACTAAGTTATGGAATTTTGGCTTTGATAAGGTGATACCCAAGTAAAGGATTTTGGTTATGATTAAATGGTATCCAAGTAATGGCAATTTGACAAATATTAAGTGTTACCCCAAGTAGGAGCATTTTTGATTAACTGAAACCTTGAGTAAGAATATTTTGGCTATGAATAAGTGAAACCCCAGCTAAGGGTAATTTTTATGATAAGTCGATACCCAAGTAATGATTTTTTGGCTCTGATTAGGTGATACTAAATAATGGTATTTCGGCGCTGATACGATGATACCGGACTGAGAAATTATAGCTATGATTAGATGACACCCAAGTAATGACCATTTGACCAAAATTGGTTTATTAGTTCGGCTCAGATATGATGATACCAAGTTATGGTATTTTGATCATGGTTAAGTGATGCCCATATCGCATTTTTTTAGGTATGATTAGATGACACTACAGTAATGATAATTTGACCAAAATTGAATGATTAATTCGGCTCACATTAGATGATTTCAACTCATGGTATTTCGGCTATAGTTAAGTAATGCCCATGTCATGGCATTTTAGCTATGTTTGGGTCATACCTAACAATGGGCATTCTGGCTTTGATTAAGTGATGTCTAGAATGAAATCATCATTTTCTATGAAGATTTCCATGACAAAGTACATAATATCCATTTTTATTAATGTGTTTTGAAAAATAAACACAGTTCATTTCCGTATTCTCAGGCGAGGTTTGACATCAAGTCATGGTAAAAGCGTTGGTAATGATCCGAGTTAAATAATGAAAAAAAATGCAACTATAATGAACGATGTGCACAAGTAAAGGGAAAAAACTCGGTACTTTAGCTTTTACTTAGCTTTATAAATTCTGAGTAAGGCGGATTTTTTTTTTTTTTTTGGTCATGGAATTCTCCGTTTGTTTTTTTTTTTTTTTTAACTGATGTTATACGGTATAATCTTATTCCAGTAAGGCACAATGTTTGTGATAAACATAACATTTTCTGATTACTTTCATTTTCTATCTTCCTGTGATTACAAATGAGCATTTCATTTTAAGATTTTACTTCCATTTCATAATTGTTATTCATGAGATTTGTCGCCTTATTTTTTATCGTATGAGATTAAATGTTAAATTCTTTGCTCAAATAACGACCGTATAAAATACGCCCAACAGATGTATAATTGTAAAATAATGTTGACTTTTAGTATTTGGAACAGACTTCCTACATTGCAAAGACAGAAAAGATCAAACTTTCATTCATCTGAAAAACAGTGTGCACTTTAGAGACAAACTATCTAACCAGCCGATACATTCTGTTTGAACTTGGTTTAAATCTTTTTTTTTTAAAATTAAGACAAAAAAAATGATTAAAACAAGCCGAAAAAATTACTAAGTTATACTTTTGTTTCTCGTGTAGACCTCTATCACTTTTCAGTCATTGGATAATTATAACGACAGTAGCTCCGCCCACCGCTGACGTCATGCACATGGCTTCATTACCCGGATGGAGAATAGTTGTCGTAGGAGACGAAAAGACGCTGAAGAATTGGAGGTAAGAGACATGCGCAATAAGCAAAATGGTCAAATAATGTTTTATCGTGGCAAACGGGAGGGGAATTGGCGTGAGGGGAGGGGAGGGGAGAAGGGATTTCCAGTCCAGCATTTCACTTTTCATCGTAATAAGCTTCGGAGTGAAGAAATTCCTTTGTTTTTCAGGATGCAGTTTTGTTTAATTTACTCTTGTTGTTCTCGTTGTTTTAGTTTTGTGCGTGTGTTTGATTTCCAGACAAAGAATCATAAATGACTTTACTGTTAAAATATTCAGCTCTGGAGATCATTCCAACTTAATCGTGCTTAAAATGAAGTTTGAAGACACTATTATATATGCATCGCTTGGCTAAGCATTATATTATTCACACTTATGAAAAGAAAGATAAAACCTTAATAGGCCACTTTGGCCTTTTCTCAGCAAAGAAAACCAAGAGAAAATATTAAAAATTATCATGCAGAGACTAATAATTAGGGAAAACTGATGTTAAAATATTTCAATACAATTTATGTCTACCATACACGTTAGGTTTATTTTGTATTTCAAAATGAATATTTTTCGAGGAGTGTGATCCATATTGAACATTATCCTCTTCTCACTTAAATGATATTATTCATAGTAACTTACGTATGACTCTTTAACAATATGTGGTCTTCTTTTACTGATAGGTCGATTCTTAGAAATACATTAGCTTTGGTGTCTGTTCCTTTTTTTTCTTATAAAAAAAAATACAAAGACGTACAACTCTACTCAGACGTTTTAACCCCTGTCATTCCCCACAGCTATCCCAACTGTGTGTACCTGTCCCTGTCAGATCAAAGCGCTCTAGGGTTCGAGCTGACCGCCAGACTTCCGGTGCGCAGTTATAGCCGGAAGAACCTTGGTTACCTGTACGCAGTTCTCCACGGAGCGAAGGTCATATTCGATACAGACGACGATAACAGGTCAAGTCGGTTACTTTCCAGGTCTACGGGGCTGATGTTTAATAATTGTTTTGGTAAATCTAGCGCGATATACGTGTCGTTGCAATGTACGAACCCCCCCCCCCCCCCCTTTTTAACAGTCCCTGAAAAAAGTTTCGAAAATTTGTTAGAAAATACCTTTGTAAAAATATACTTCAAGAAATTTGAGAGCAAATGAACACATTGGCATCATCATATTTTACCAATATAGATATTTCACATCTTTAAACGCAGATACAACATCCTACGATTTCGTATGGCTATCAAAATAAAAACTGACATTGGAAAACGACCTAGGTAGCTTCAATGGGGTTAATCTAGTCTGATGTTAATATATTAAATCCTAACCTCAACAAGATTAGAGCTGTTTTTATCATCAGTTTTCAAAAAATGTTCCTAAGTTCTTCATGTCAATATTAAAACCTTACGCTGTCATTAACAACCTAATACCAAGCCTTTACAATCTTAAATCAAAATAGGACACGGTGAATGAGTTACTTTCGACGAGATCTTGACCATGGGCCTGTAATTTTTTAAATATGTATGTACTTAGAACTTAACTAAGGGAGAAAAAGTTAGATAATTTTATGAACAAAAAATCCGAATATATTCACAGGTCCTATCATAATTCATCATTATGCAGGTTTGAATGTCCGTATGGCAGTAGACCTTAAATGAAAAATTCATAGTCTTTTAAAAAGAATTGAGAATAGTTCAACTATCTGATTTCTCATGATGACATTTTCACATAAATTCTCAAGAAACATCAGCCTACAAACGTTTTTCCTATAATAAAAGATAAAACACAGTTAATGAAGACTTTGTTATCCTTTGTTTTGTGTTATGACATATGTTTTATTTTTCAAATATTCATGGGTAAAAATCAAATTAGCACCGCTTTTATACACAATTATCAAATTGATTGATTTTGCAATGAAGATATTGAGTTAAAATGACTATATGGAATTATTTGTCACGGTAAATCTTCAAACCACTTTTTCTTTTATTAGAAGATATATATATATATATATATATATATTGCTGTATAAGCGATATTTTTTCTTCTCCATTAATTAGCACTCAGTTTCTTCTTATGTTCTTGTAAAAAATATTATTTACTTTAAGTTTCAGTAAGTATAACTTACAATATTAATGTATTTTTGTCTTTGCTTTTAGTTATACACCTCTCAGTTATAACTTGTACCCCGTAAATGCTATATAGACTCTTATACAGACTTAAATGGTTGTAGATTTTCATTTATAACTTTTACCCCATACAGTATCTTAGAGTCTTAGGTATGGACTTTGATAGTTGTATACTTTTATTTATAACTTTTACACCATACTGCGTGTTTTAGACTCATGAAGGGGCTTTGATAATTGTCGAATTTTATTTATAACTTTTACCCCAAACTGCGTGTTATAGACTCATGAAGGGACTTTGACAGTTGTAGACTTTTATTTATAGCTTTTACCCCATACTGCATGTTATAGATTCATAAAGGGACTTTGATAGTTGTAGACTTTTATTTATAACTTTTTATCCCATACTGCATGTTATAGACTCATGAATGGACTGAGACAGACTTTGATTTATACCTTTACAGAATTCCTGGATGGACTTAAATAGTTGTAAACTTTTATTTATAACTTTTACCTCATACTATGTCTTATAGATTCATAGATAGTCCTTGAAAGTTATAATATTTTAATTACAATTTTTACCCCGTACTGTATTTTCTAGACCCCTGGATAGTCTGAAAAGCTTTATATACAGTCCAACGACTGCTGGTCTTGTCGTTGATAACCAGGACAGAAGCGTCTTCAACCCATACCATCATTTTGGTCAACCAACTCTCTGGCCAAGAGGTTTCCCGCTTACGGCCATAAATAACCAACGGTCATATGGTTCATACAGGTTATTTCAATTTTCTATATTTAGACGCCTCAGTTTTAATTTGCTCTATGTCCAGCTTCACTAAAATTAGAGCTGGCGTTAATTTCCATCCCCAATAAACATTATCTATATGCCCCGTTAATTCTAAAACCAACAGTCAAGCAAAATGGGTCAAGTTCTCTTACATTTGTTCCATGTCCAACATATGAGTATAAGGCGAATGAAAGTCCAAAAGCCATTTCTCAAAACTACTTCATGTGGACTTAGACCAAATTAAAATGGAGACGTCGATGTTTTGCCAGACTTAATTTCTGAATAGTCTCATGAACTGAGGGGATAGAAACATTAAATAGAATCTTGTTCTGAGTTAATCAAAGAACGAAAAAGTTCATTAGAATCGTGCTCGTTGGTACTAAAAGCACCGTAAAATTCGTTAGAACCGTACTCGAAGGATAAACCTAGCATATAATCATATTTTCAATAATATTCAGTTTTAATCTTACGTCTTTTTCCGTTCTCTCTGACTTTAGTCCCATGCTTAACATTAAAATCATACTCATAGTCTTCATCATCATCGTCGATCCATCAATACTCTCCATAGCTATAGCTGCAGTGTAATATCTCTGTCTCTCAGTGATAGGACAAAATAGTCAATTGTAATACTGTCTCAATCTTTTTAGGAAGGAAAAAAATAACAAGAAGAAACTAACATTTTCAGCTGTTACAAAATCCAACATTTACAAAGTTATATATTGTTAAAGGTTTGATGCAATCGTTCGCTAGAGTCATTGAAACATGAAAGTTACCATCATTTGCCATCATTTTTTGTGCTGTGTATCTCTAGTATTTCTAAAAAAAAAGTTTCATAAAACAGTTTTCATGAAAAGAACTTTTTTAAACTGGATTTTGTAGGATTTACGTCCATGGATTAATTGGGTTTTCCTTTTTATATCTTTATGACTGGATTGAACGGGGAATCGGCAATGTTTTTAAAGACGAATTGTTATTACTTGCACCATAATTCAAACTCAACAGCTGAACATGTTGTCCCGCAAATTTCTAATGATATTTTTAATTCTTTTTCATTATGGAAGGTTAAGCGCTGAAGTGAGAACTCCCATAATCCAACAGGGAATCGTAGCCGGCGACCCTGACCTTGACGCAATTTTCCGCATCACTCGCAAGGGCGTGGCCCCGGTTTTTGACGTGACCTATGACCCTGTATCTCCGGCTGTCTTCCTCCCCGCGGGAACTTCCGCAGCCCATTCAACTCTCAAAACGTTTTCCTACACAAAGCATTCTGGGCTCTTTTCTTGCCAGCCACTACGGCTTTCAGAGTCTGTGATATTTGGCGCGGCTACTGGGCCCAGAGACTTGCATGGGAAATTGGAGGTTCTCTGGGTTTCCCCGCTGCAAATGCTTATCAGTCCCGGAACGCTCATAGTTATCTCGACGACGCTTTTGGAAGAGACCCAGATGTATTTCCAAACGGAGCGCCTATTAGACTTCTTATCTTCGTGGGTTTTGTCCTAAGCACCTGTCTTCTTCGAATGCGTGCAGCGCCTCAGTTGGGACATGTCACAGGAGAACTTCTGGGGAGAGAAAGACGCTGAAAATATCGAGTTATGGATAAAGTCTTTTACGAGTAGGGTATCCAGAGCCTGAGCGTGTTGTTTCTGATCTGCATACCCTAAAAGAGTTAATTCTAGTAGCCTGTTTCTATCGAATACTTGCAAACAGCCCATTATGGCTGGATTCAATGATGTCAACAGCAGCCAGTTTCCTTTCTTCTCAATCGAGCGCAAAGAGCCGTCTCTTGCTGTTCCTGAAGAAAGGCTTTCTCTCTCTTCCGTGACCACCGATTTACTTCGCGTGATCAAAGTATGTCCAGGTCTGGCCAAGACACCAGTGGATTTACGAAGGATCCCCGAGGCAATGACGTTTTTCAAGATGTTCTGTTGATAATAATATTTCATTATCCCCAATACACCAATATTCATTTTACCGAAGCAGCTTATCGCTCAACATTTCTCAACATCGCTTATTGTGGACC
>JAWDGP010005393.1:0-20801 GCA_033675545.1 Elysia crispata | reverse complement strand
ATATATATATACGGAGGAGCATATTGATAAGTTTTGCCTCCAAGTCCATACTTTTGGAAAAATGAAGACAAACAAATGATACTTACACCAAAATGAAAAGGTCATTTTATTTAGCACCAGATGACATATCATTTTTCAACATAATCACACACCCCGTTCGATACAGAGCCGCCACCGACGGACGACCTGTTGGATGCCGTCAGCGAAGAAGTCAGCAGTCTTGTCTCTGCACCAAGAAAGAACAGCATTTCTCACTCCTTACCCGTCGCAAGCGAGTTTCTCCAGTGTGTTCACATATTTCGTAGAATTCACGGTGTTGCCTTGTTCCAAAAATTCTGTGTGAACCACACCCTCACTGTCCCAAAAGATCGTGAGAAGCACCATCATCCATCACGACAACGCTCGCCCTCACACAAGTTTGGAAACTCGTTTAGGCCTCCGGACATTACTGCACCCGCCTTATAGCCCAGATCTTGCTCCGAGCGATTTCTTCCTTTTTCCAAAACTCAAGGATTACCTCAAGGGCAACCGTTACGAGACAGACGAAGATGTGAAGAATGCTGTTCTTTCTTGGTGCAGAGACAAGACTGCTGACTTCTTCGCTGACGGCATCCAACAGGTCGCCCGTCGGTGGCGGCTCTGTATCGAACGGGATGTGTGATTATGTTGAAAAATGATATGTCATCTGGTGCTAAATAAAATGACCTTTCATTTGGTGTAAGTATCATTTGTTTGTCTTCATTATTTCCAAAGTTATGGACTTGGAGGCAAAACTTATCAATATGCCCTCGTATATATATATATATATATATATATATATATATATATATAGAGAGAGAGAGAGAGAGAGAGAGAGAGAGAGAGAGAGAGAGGGGGGGGGGGGGAGAGAGGAGTTTAAAAATATCTTTGAAAAAGTTTCAAAAGCTTGACGTTACACACAGTATTGCTGTCAAAAAAGTTTGTTTTTTTTTCTACTAGGCCGACTTCAGTTCTCTCTTGATATCTGCAAACACAATTCCAGTTTGTTTTACAAGAACTGAACATGTTTTGAAATAGGTCTCAACAGGTCGACAGTGTTGGCTGTGAATCAACGCGCGATGACCTACCTCGAGTGGTGTGGTCAGGGTGAACGTGTGAGAGGGACCATGAAGGAAATTGCGTGGTGAAAAGTTCTTGAAGAAAAGAAAAAAAACGATGTTAATCATCTATTAGATCGGTGACAACAAAATAGTATGTTTGAGGGACGAACAAAACTCTTTCCTCTTCGCTATGGTTCAGGTTTGGGGGTGGGGAGGGGGGGTGAAGGAGAGGATTGTCAGTGATTGCCCATGACAATCTCTGTGTAACAGATATTTAAGATAAAGGCAGGAAAAAAGTTATAGATAGAAGGACTTGTAGGCACAAAGAAGGAAGACACGCAGGAATGATAGAAAAAAAAAGTGACGATCCTTATCCTCTCTGCTCTTTATGACATTTTTAGTTTTAGTTTTCTCATGTCGCTGTCTACTTTTCTCCGACTTTAATGTGACTTTAATATAGTGAAGTAAGAGCAGCCAATTTAGAACTGTCATTGATATTAACCATGAAGGTTTGTAACAGGTTCTAAACAAACAGATAATGCTCTACTCCCATCATATGGGCATAAATCTATTTAAGCAGGAAGATTGTAACAGTTTCACTGTTTTTCAAAAAGGCTCTAGATACATACATACATTCATACATGTGCTCAAATTTTTCTCTGCTTTTGTAACGCTCCAAACGCAAGGTATTTGAATTATTGCAAGCTAAACTCAGCTAAATGTTAATAAATAAGACCATAACGCAATGCATTTTGTTCTAGTTATGCTATCTAAATATTTTCCTTCCTTCCTTTTTTATATGAAACGTGCAATTAAAGTTCATATATATATATATATATATATATATATATATATATATATATATATATATATATATATATTCCTTGAGAAACAGATTTCAATTTTTAGCTTAGTTCTAAGTGACCAAATTGCTTTTGTTCTTTCTGGATTTAATTCAATTCTATTTTCAGCTGAAATCATTTCCAAATCAATGTTAATCCTTCAGCAAATTGAACATTACTGACGACCTGCAAAAAAATAAAAAGAGAAAAAAAAAAAGAAAATACAAAGAATCTAAGAAAAAGTTAAAAACATTGATATGTTTGCCTAAAACTGAGATAATGAAAAAAAGCTTTAGTAGCAGAGTCATAAATATTTTTCTTTTATAATTTAGCATGACATATTATCAATGCAATATTGCACATATTTATAAATACAAAAAGTCGCTTCTGAAAGTATATCATAAATGTTAAGCGTAATGGGTTTTCTTAAGTTTCTATGATTTATATTTCTTTCATGAAACAGTGGTTGTTATGAAAATAAATAATCAAACTACACTTTTTACCCTGTCTTCTTTATCGATTGTCTCAGTTGTCTCCAAACTAGAGAAATTGTTTGAACAGTTTAGCTTTTAGAATATAAATTAAATAATTATAATTTTATAGTGAGATTGATAATAAAAGTGTGTATCTTGACTT
Organism: Elysia crispata; assembly: GCA_033675545.1. Taxonomy (NCBI): domain Eukaryota; kingdom Metazoa; phylum Mollusca; class Gastropoda; family Plakobranchidae; genus Elysia; species Elysia crispata. The sequence goes on along the minus strand of JAWDGP010005393.1, from coordinate 18,244 downwards.
CTTTAAAAAAAAATCTTTGTGAAGAGACATTCAAGAAGTCAAGAGGGCCGTGAAATCTCGGAATGTTTAGAATAGTTAAAGCTGTCATGTTGCTTCGCATATTTGTGAACACCTGAGCAAATAAAAGATTAACTTAAACCGTTAACATAATTTTATTTCGTGGGTTTTAAATGACGTGATAGTGGAGCAAGAAACAAGCAAATTCTATGTGTAGCCTAAAATTAATGTTATTTTGAAGGTTAGCGAAGATTTTCATTATTTATTTATATATGAAAATATATTGTGTGAAAGGAGACTGCTGGTTAAACAAATGCCACATTCCGAAAATTATTAAGAGGGATATTCTTTTTAATTCTAATAACCAAACTGAGCAAGAAAAAAATCTCTTTTTATCAAATTTATTGAAATTATCAATAGCTTGTTCCCGCCCTTTGTGCATTGTTTTTATGTTGTAATATCTAAATTAAATTATGCTGGCTTTTCTTTACTTTTATACCTTTAGCTATTAATATTATGTACTCTACATTTAAATGACTTAATATTAGGACACACCATTGGTGACAAATCTAGGAGAATGTTAGGTGCAACCTTTGCCAAACATCATTGAAGAATCGAATTTCAGCTGTCAAAATAATTAAAATGTTAGGTGATGTCCCCTGAAGCTGATACCCCTGATCCATTTCATAGACAGAGCACTAAAGACCTGGTGCCTATCTCACCGTTATTATGAATGACAGGCGGCATGATGAAGCAATTCACCATTTTGTGAAGTGGATGAAAAGCCAATGCCCACAAGTCAATCTTAGAATAGTGATAGAAACACATATTCTCTTAAGAGCGCTTATATCAGAATTACGGGAGACAAGAGAGAGAGAGAGAGAGAGAGAGAGAGAGAGAGAGAGAGAGAGAGAGAGAGAGAGACAGAGAGAGAGAGAGACAGAGAGAGAGAGAGAGAGGGAGAGAAAGAAAGAGAGAGAGAAAAGCCAGAGACATACATACATACATACATACGTACGTACAACATGCAGACAGAGACAGAAACAGAAAAAGAGCGAGAAAAAGCCAACGAGCATGAGACAGTCCGATTTATAAAGAGAGAGAAAGAAGGAGAGAGAAGAAATCAGAAATAGTCATACAGAAACAGTAAAATGATATAATAGGGAACGGGAATGAACGGGAGAGAGAGAGAGAGAGAGAGAGAGAGAGAGAGAGAGAGAGAGAGAGAGAGAGAGAGAGAGAGAGAGAGAGAGAGAGAGAGATACAGTGACATAGTCGCTGACGCCGAGAGAAAGATATATAAAGAGTTATACATAAACAGAGCGAGCGAGAGAGAGAGAGAGAGAGAGAGAGAGAGAGAGAGAGAGAGAGAGAGAGAGAGGGTGGGTAAGAAATCATTGCACACTAACGAATAGCAGGAAGAAAGTCGTCAAAGAAGAAATAGCAAATGGGAAGGGAATAACAAATTTAGGGAAAATATTATCAGAGCAAGAAAGAAACAATTGTATCGCATAAGAATCTTCAAAGACTAAAAGGCACACTGACTGCACAAAACCTTCAAAGAGCGTCTCTATTGTTTAGTATAACAATACTGACGAGGATTGCAGAGCGAAGGGACGCTCAACTCAGAATATCACGTGGACTCTGGCAAAGAGCAAGCTTAGTGCTGTTTTTAAATAATTTTGCCATTTTAAGAGAAAACGTTGTCAAACTTGTAGTTAAATATTGTGCCTATGACACTAGTAAACAACGCTATTTTTATGTTTTATATTGACGAGGCCATAAAACTTCACAACACAATCGCAATACTAGACGGAAATGGAGAGAGAAGTAAAGAGAGGGAGAGATCTAGATTTTAATACGAACTAGCTTACTTAGCTTTAGTTTATAAAGCCACTCCACACGATAAGCTTATATCAGTTCTGCTTTTAGGTTTTGAACCAAGAGTTCATTGCAATTCTAAGATTAAAAATAATAAAAGAAATAAACATTGCCAATGTGGAATTCAGAGAGAACACTTAGTTTTGTTTTCCTGCTGTCGCCGATGATAGCAACTAGAGGTATATCATTTTTTTCCTTTTAAAAATATAATCTTAGAGACCCAAGATAGTGATTTGTCGCTATAAGACTATTACAATCAACAAAGGAAGCTTCAAGAACACGACAAAAATGTTTGCGGAGGTGACCCGTTTCCTAATAATACTAAACTCTCGAGACAAAAGCTGCTCTCACAATTCTTCTAAAACCACATCCCTGTTGTAACTTAGTAAATGACATCTTTCCGAACTCTTAGTTTTAATCAGTTGTCTATACTGATTAGGCCCGTCACTGTTTCAAATAGGCTGCATATAGTTTGTAGACAATTCTATTAATGCGTCCATCCAGAAAATAAATTGGAGCTCTTGCACTGATGTACTTTCATTTAGATAGGAAAAAATATATAAAAGCTATTGGTACATAATCATCATACTGCTATATACATAGAGATTCGGATAGACGGAATAAATTTAGGTTTTTATGTAGAGAAACACCGAGAAGGAAACAGTGAGTGAGAAAAGTAGAAAGACGGTCTAGTTACGAATTTTTACACAAACGGAGAGCCAGTGTGTTTTTAGTTTAAAGTTCTGTACAAGACTTTTTTTTTCTTTTCGAATCAAACGTTTGGTTGATCCATACTTTTTGTAACAGTGCAACTTTTCTTTCGGTAACACACGAAAGGAAACATCTAATTTAAAAACATAAAAATAAAGAAAAAGCATTTTGGTGATGTCTGTGCTGATTAAAGAATAAGATAAATTTATAACTTTCATTTTAAAGAATGGATCTTGTTTCAAGTTATGAAATAGGATTTTATCCTGTTCACCCCGACATTCAATTTTGTTTTGAAAGCATTGAATATCATTAATTCGCAATTCACGTGACAACTCTGTCAGAATAACTTTATGGTTTACACTTAAAGGCGTGTAAAAACAACAAACAGTTCTACATTTTGTATTGCCTGCTATAATTCTCTTAGAGCCAATAACTGGCGAACAATGGTGTCTCTGAGTTAGATTTCAACCCAGACGATTATAACAGGCGTGAAGTTTGTTCCAGTATCCAAGATCTGTTTTATTTATCATCTGACCCTGACAGCTCTTACAGTGATAGCTTTTTCACTGACTATTTATGGCGGTGAGTGTAACTCCATTTCTTATCTATATAGATGTCATTAAACATTAAAAAAAACACACTGACCGAAGGTACTGGTTTTTCAAATACTATATATTAAATAAAAGAAAAGAACCATTAATCATAATAACCCTAATTTTATGGATTATCTTACACTACAGAGAATATCTCTAGCATCAATACGAAACAGAAGTAAGCCGGTCGTGTCCAACTGTTGACTAAATTTTCCTCACAACAGCAAAAATTAATTTGTTAGTGATAAAAGGAGAATTAATCTGACAACAATGTTTATTATGACCATTAAATTTTAATTGAGGTTTTGATAAGGGCAAGGTGCTCGATGTTGACAATTCTCAGCCCATTCCACCTGTCTCTACAGTTTGCTTCCTCGTTGCCTTGCACTCAAGACTTTGTTTTCTTCTCATGATTCAAATATGAAACACTTTGTTATCCAGACCAGACATCCTGTACCACCGACGGCTGGTTCGGTCCCGACTGCCAGTACCAGTGTCACTGTGCTGGGTCTGCTCCATGTGATAAACACGATGGTTCCTGTAGCTCAGGCTGTCACCAGGACTGGTTTGGACCTGCCTGTCAATATGGTGGGTCGATGTAAGATGAAGAGAAACTTATTTGCTGAGATAGAGAAAATGAACAAAAAGTTAATATGTGTTTAAAGCAATGCGGTAACATTGATGCTTCATCTTTCTGCTAATAAAGATACTATGCTTTTTGTTTTCTTCACAAATTAAAAAAAAAGCAAAGACGCATACATAATGGCTGAAGCTAGGTGTATAGAATTAGGGAAGTCATTCACAAGAATTTTTTTACATCTTTGGCACTCGTCAGGTGTTCTTGCTGCCTTGTCTCTAGTCGTTGTCCAAAATTTCCCGTTTTGTTCTTAGACTAATAAAAGAAAAGTTTACTTTCGTAACATAGAAAGGAAAAATTTAATTGGTATAAATAAACATAGATATATAGAGTGATAAGATAGAGATTGAGTTGACTGTAGATAAGTAGATAAAAGAGAGAGAAAGTGAAAGAGAAAGAGATAGCGTGAGAGAGAGAGAGAGGGAGAGGGAGGAGGAGATAGAGAGAAAGAGAGAAAATGAGACTAGGGAAAATCGTCCATGTAATATGATCACTAATATGAGGGCTCTGAGAGTTTAGCTTAGGTACTCTCTGATATTCACTTAAATTACTAAAGCAAACAAAGTCAAATGTGTGTGTGTATATATATTTATATAAGCATGCTTACCTATCAAATGACCAGGTGAGGAAGACAAGTTATACACTGAAGACGAGCTAATTGCAAAGTTCACAAATATAACAGACTTATATCCTCGGAAATGATACAACTACACTGAAGAAAAGTGAACACGTGGGAAAGACTGCTATGTTCAAGAAAGTAAACCACAACAATAATAGATAGATCCCTTCTGGAGCCATGCAACTACATTAAAAAAATAATAATAATAATAATAATAATAATAAAAATTTTAAAAAGTAAAAAAAAAAAACTTTTTCCAAGATAACTCTTAAGAGCCATACAACGGCATAAACTGATAAGGACAAAAATGGAAAAAGAAAACAAAACAAAAAAAAAAACCAGCTGTACAACAATCACAGACTAAATTAAGAGCAACAGAACTGCATAAAGAAAAAAAAAAGATTGTTTTTCAATAATAGATCCTGTAACAGAATGTTCCTCTCCATAAGGACAAGGGTGTCGCCTGTCCTCCGCTCTCTTCTGACTGAGGTGTGTTCGATGCCGTTCCGACCTTGCGCTGTAATTTTTCGTTTCCGAGCGACTGAAAGTTTTATGGCAAATGCTTCTTTCTGTGGGGGCACGATGAAAAGATTTCCCTTCTTTTGTTGAGGCCTGGTTTTGTTTTTAGAAAGAAATATTTCTCTGCTATGCATAGGTTGCATCTGGCTGTTACTGCTGATTATGGCTGCGCCCTTTCGATTATTTCCCATGATAAGTGCTATTCAGTTTTTGATTCCTTAAGTTTCCATACGAATTCGTTTAAAGTTGTGGCTGTTTTTGTGGTTAAGTCTAAAGCTCGATCTTTGATGATTGTATTAAATTTTTTGGTTTTTTAACTTATTTTCTGTTATTCCTATGTAAGTGTCCCGTTTTTTCGAGGGTTTCTGTTCCACAGTTGCCTTGTATACCACTCCCTTTTGGAGGCACTGGCCTTTGAGCCGGCATGATTTTTTATCTCTGCAGTTGCAAGTTTTTTCTTGTTTTTCTTTTATCTTTGTAGATTCAAGGATTGTTTTGTTGTGGCTAGAAATTATTTGCTTCATATTCTGCATGCAGCTTTAGCTTAGCTTTACGATCTTTTTGTTTAATATTTTGTTCAGCTCGTTGTCTGTTGCGAAACACGTGTGTAGGAGTCCAAAAACATATTCCCGATATTGGTGGCGACATTTACACTGAATGGGGGATTGAATTAGACGATGTTTCTCTTTCTTGTTCTCTTCTTGTTTCTTTCTTTTGTATCATCTCTTTCTTTATTGAGTGGTGTTTTTATTTCTCCAATGGCCAGGTTACGATTTGTTTTGGCGACTTTTTCTTCTTGGTTTTCGTTTTTTGTGTATTTTATTTTTTATTTATGCCCGTTTTCTCTTAGTGTGGAGTCATATGGCTTTGATGTCTTGCTGAAAATATTAAAATTTCCGGAGTTGTTTGAGAGGCGTAATTCCATACCTTTCGACAATTTTTTTTAATGATGGGTAGTGGATGGTTGCTATCACGGTGGATATAGATGATTGTGCTGTTTGGTTTTTTTATATGGTTGATATAGCCCTGTATTCAGATTGAGGGTGACACCAGGAGGTCTACCACCCTTTTGTTCGCATCAACTATTGTGCTTAGCCCGTTCTCCTTGAATATCTTGAATCTCCGGTCTGTCACTGTCACACTGGACACGCCCATCCCTCTCACCTGGCTCAGAGTTGTGGTCAGTGAAGCAGGTAACTGGACCAGGCTTTGTTTACAGCTTGGGCAAATCTGTTGGTTTTGGCGTATTTGGTTTGGCAGTTCTGCATAGCGTGTCAATGCTTATATTATGACTTTTGAAAAAGAATAATTGCTGAGAGAAAAACATTAATATTTATCAAAATTTAATTATGTAATATACGTCATTTTTAGAGAAACATTGAAGCGGTCAAAAAATGAAGAGCCGAACACAGTATATTAAACTTGTATGAAAATTTCAAAGGAATCAGATGATAATTCGCCACTCGCCAAGTCTAAAAATTAAACAAATGCCTATGGAGTATTTGCCTTAATTTTATCCCATCGATTATCCAATAACTTATTTGAATTTTCCACGCGTTGCAATAAATATGCATATCTCTTGGTGTTCAATTGGTGGTTAGCAGGCAAAATGAGCGGATGTAGTGGTGGACTCTCTAACATATAATGGCTGATCATAATTATACAATACGAACTCAGTAAGTACTCAAGAAAATGATTGAGGCCAGTCTGAGAGAGCATCAAGAAATTCAGTAACGGTGTTATGCCTATCGCCCTCTCATATAACTCAGACGCTAAATATAGTTTGTTGCTGTCTATCAGCCGAATGTAGACCCTACACTGGTCCCAACGTTAAGTTTTTTTCTAGTCATAACCCTTTTTGAAATCATTTGCATATGAGAGCTATAATATTGCTAAAAGTGATAGTAGTTTCGGCTGTACACATTATTTCTTCGTTCAACACCATTGTAGACATGTGACTTTTCTTGGTACAATTAAAATAATGTTGAAAAAAATTGTCTTCTGCACTTATTTTTTCGACAGTTCATTTCAGCACGGTGAAAATTTCGTATCGGAATGAAAGCTCGCCCTACACAGGGTGTCCAGAATCCAATACAGCCGAGATAAACAGAGTCACTGCGGACATCTATTGCCCAACAAAATATCCTGTCACTAGCGTGACTCTATCTGGTCGGGGTATTATCTTCCTCTGTTCTCTGTACATCAGTGCAGGTAAGGGTGCGGTTAAGGTTATATAGAGCTCAATCATTCATCATCGCTGAGGTACACGGTTTATTTAATCCCTCTCTAGGCTCAAAGATAAATGGCCTTGATAGCGACGAGGTGCCTTGCCGTCTTGCTTTAGTCCTCAAATATATCATATTTATCCCTGTCGTTTTGTCTCCTTTTTTCATTGTTTGTCTGACGCGGCTTCTCTCTTTTATCTCTGTCTATGAGCCTGCTTGCATGTCTGTCGCTCTCTCTCTCTCCCTTTCTCCCCTCACTCTCTGTAACAGATTTGGTTATCTGTTTGGCTCCGTTAGTCTACACGTATGGAATATACAAGGCTAATGACACGACTCGTCTGTAGAAAATAAGGCTGAAGCCCGCATATATAAATTGCAAACTGTTAAATCTAAAGAAAGAAATAAACTCACTGCTGTTTATACGACTCGAAAATGACTTTCATAAAATAGAAGATTGACTTATAAACAACAGGTCAACTGACCAGAGATTGTCACAATACGCACAAAAACTTGATTGACTAGAGAATGTTTCGACCCTTTTTTAAACTAAGTCTCATGGATTTATCTAGGAAAGGAATTACATAATTCATACGAGAATGTTCTTGGTACGACGTAATGTATAATACGCTATGAAATATCAACCTATCAGTGCAAAGGAAGTGGCATCGTAAATTATCGATGCCGTAGTGTCATAATTATGTATAACACCCAATCAACATAGGGTAAACAAGGAGTAATCAAAGTGTTATTAAGCTAGGACTAAGTGGGAGATTCGGGAAGAATCTATACCACACAAGTTAAGGATACGTTCCTCACAGTGTAAACTATGTTCTATGACTTCTAAGTTCTTAGGATTGAAATACAAACATTATACAACTAAATCAAACAATGTACGTAGAGATCTAAGTCGATCCGCTACCCAAAAAAGGGCGCACCTGCACATGGTGAGGAAGTCTATGGATCAAATTACAGCACAATGCATTATATATATACACACAATATATATATATATATATATATATATATATATATATATATCCCTCTCTTTTATAATTTATATTTAATATATGCATGTATTTGATTCTCTTATGTTTTCATGTTCTTTCTATATCGTTGTTGTTTTTTTGTTGTTTTTTTGTTTTTGTTTTTTTTTGTTTTTCATTTTTCTAAAATCTGATTATCGCTTTTCTCCTGCCCGTGTGTCCATTTTAGTATTTCTACCTATACAACCTCTCTTTATATTTCCTATTTTCTCTTTTTCTATTTGTACAACAACCTGTCTTGCTGTGCGCCTCTGAATCCGCCTTTTCCCTTGTTTCTCTGCTTCTTTTCCTGACTGAAAGTTTGTGCACTTTCCTCTTACTCCACTGTCTTCTCCTCTTTGTCTTTGTGCCTGTTCATCTTTCAAGTAATTTCTGTCTGTTTATTTTGTGTGTCTTCTCATGTCTTTGTCTTTTTATACTTTTCCCTATTTCCTTCTTCGCTTCCTGGCTATTCCTCCCTTTCTCATCCAGTTTCGAATCTTTTTCTGTAGTCAAGATCTTATATATAATTATGTGTCCATTCTCTCCCTAAAGCTTCCTGTTTCTCCCTCTGTTCCTATTAGTCTCCTTACTCTTCACCTGTCTTTCTGTGTGTATCCATAAGTCTCTCTCTCTCTCTCTCTCTCTCTCTCTCTCTCTCTCTCTCTCTCTGTCTCTCTCTGTCTCTCTCTCTGTCTCTCTCTCTCTCTCTCTGTCTCTCTCTCTGTCTCTCTCTCTGTCTCTCTCTGTCTCTCTCTTTCTCTCTCTCTGTCTCTCTCTCTGTCTCTCTCTCTCTTTCTCTCTCTCTCTGTCTCTCTCTCTGTCTCTATCTTTCTCTCTCTCTGTCTCTCTCTCTCTGTCTCTCTCTCTCCCTCTCTCCCTCTCTTTATCTCTCTCTCTGTGTCTCTCTCTGTCTCTCTCTTTCTCTCTCTGTGTCTCTCTCTCCCTCTCTCTCTCTCTCTCCTTCTCTCTCTGTCTCTCTCTCCTCCTCTCTCTGTCTCTCTCTCTCCTTCTCTCTCTCTGCCTCTCTCTCTCTCTTTATCTCTCTCTCCTTCTCTCTCTGTCTCTCTCTCTTTCTCTCTCTCTCTCTCTCTCCCTCTCTCTCTCTTTATCTCTCTCTCTCCTTCTCTCTCTGTCTCTGTCTCTCTCTCTCTCCCTCTCTCTCTCTCTCTCTCTCTCTCTCTCTCTCTCTCTCTCTCTCTCAGGTCTAAAAGGAAATAGGCACACAACTTTATAGTTACGGGACAAAAATGATATTATAAAACTATTATTAATTTAACATAAACCTTGTATTATTCTTTTTATAGACCACACGCGTCCCTTTGGATCCTTTATAATTACCAAGTTATCCCCCAAGTGTGGTGTTTTTGTTTTCTATTTGGATTCTCTGTGTGTGTGTGTGTCTCTCTCTCTCTCTCTCTCTCTCTCTCTCTCTCTCTCTCTCTCTCTGTATGTCTGTCTTTGTCTCTCTTTCTCTGTGTGTGGTGGCTATGTCTTAGCCCCTGTCTCTCACATACAAACAAACATTCAGTATCCCAAAGTGTATCAATATTATTAGTCATGGAAAAAATTATCTTGCGGCTACAGATATAGAAATATTTCAAAAAGATTCGATAGAAATAATGAAGTTAATTTATTTAACATTTGTTTACTAGCGGTTGAAAGAAAAGACATTATCCTCGGCAGAAAAGCTAGAAGTTTTTGAATGAACTTTAAAAGTTACAATTGGATATAACATAAAAATAAAAATTTAAAATAAAAAGGGGATACTCCAATGACACCCTAGCTACGTGTCCTACAAAAATTTAATATCACACGGAGCTAGCTATTATTTTTACTTTTGTTCTGTCAACTTGAATCTAGGCTATCTGCGAGCACATTCACACACACATGCAATATCGCCTCATTTTAATAGGCCTAAGTATCGAATCATGGTAAAAGTATTTATGTATTTTTTCCTTCTAACTTTTTGCAATTATGATTTATGGCCACGTTCATATACATCCCCAGCCTACATTAAAAAAAGTTATATTTTCCCTCCCTATGTTTTTCACCGATAAAAATCTTCGGATAACTCAGAAATCTTCCATTTATCTTCAAGTATAATGTCCTGGTTCTTTAAGTTTTAATAAATAATATTTTCACATACTGAAGAATTACTACTATAGGTCTTGATCTAGACCTAGATTTTAGAACAACCAAAACCCATGTTCTTTAACTACATCTAGCCATGTCGTGGACCACAAGCAACAAAGAATCCACACACCACGACCATCGTGTTCTTAAAGCTACACGATGCTGCAAAAATATGTGTTTGACTTAGACTTTTGCAATAAATTTTGTTGTTTTTTTTTAAATGCCGTTATGAGGAGTAAGGGTATAATATTTAGTATCAAATTGGAATGAAAGTTAACCAGAAATCCAATTCTGATATCATACTGGTTCACTTCTTGTTAGACCGGCTTCTAATCGATGAATGGAAGGCAGCAAAATTAATTTCTATGTGAATCAACAAGTTTTGGCTTGTATTTCTTTTTTTTTTTTTTTGATGACGTAAAAATTAATGGCAATAGATGGCTGATGAATCTCTATGTAAACCTGGTCCCATACCTCACTCGGTGAGATTTTTTTTAATCAAATAAATGCAAGCGCGTCTTGTGTATCTTTGAATCAGTCACTCCTCAGCTGGGAAACTTGTGTTTACTAGGTGAACTGATCTGTCAGTGCATGATTTTATCAAGTACGATGTTTACATCAATAAGTGAAGAGCGTGATGACAAGTTTTGGATGTGATCTCTAGTCCTTATCTGTGAATGGAACAACTCACAGAATATTTTTGGTTGGAATAGGGAGAAAAAGTGAGAAAAAATATGTCACTTCTGGTTCTAAACAATGCGGAGACTGAAGAGGCAAGACTTTATCAACTCTTATCTGCCTCAAATGTTGTATCAAGTAAGATAAAGACGAATCCATGCAAACCAACCTTGAGACATTATGTTGAGATTTGTGTCTCGCTGAAATCTAGTTGTTGCATATTGTTTTGAAATAGTTGTAATATATCTTATTAACTTCTTTCAACCTCCATAGTATAATTATGAGATTGCATAAGTAATTACCAGAGACGCTACTCTAGTAGATCTATATGTTGTTGTTCTGCCAGCTTTCAGATTTGAGATCTGATAACACATTTTATATTATAAAAGCTACTATTCAGTGTAAAGTCGGAAATTTCAAATATTTAAATATGTTTGCGATCTTTTGAAAAAAAAATTCAGGAGATTATTTTATATATAGAAATAATTATTTAAGACTGCGTTCTCACTACATCTACATTTAACAACCATGTTGATATTCATGAGATGTCAAAACTGACTGGAGCTGTAACCAGACTTCTCTCTCCCTAGGGCGGAACGTGGCGCTCAAACAGCGGGCGGAGCAGTCTACGTGGTTTAACGATGGTTCTTATTATCTATGGTGGGCCGAGTACGCTGTGGATGGACGGATCCCTTATAATACACACGCGTATACACACCGTCTCACCTGTACTCATACCGGACTCCATGACAAGTCTCCTTGGTGGCAGGTTTCCTTCACACACCCTGTGGAAATAACCAGATTCGTCATTGAAAACAAACGCGGTAGGTAGCGCTACCTTTAGTCTGGATAATTTTGTTATTATGTCCACAAATCTTTGCCATATAGGCAGTAACCTGGTTATATAAATTTTAAAAGATTTTAATGTGCCCAGGAAAATATTAAAAGATAGCTTTACACACAAAATTTTGCCAATAAGTTGACTTTATGATACTTAAAAACCCTGTGTCAGTAGACCCAATGAAAGCTACACGAATGTTCTGGTCCTTGCACTTCAGCTATTCTCAGTGGTAAGAAACAGAGGTGAAACTTAAAACACAAAGAACAAGGAGATGTCTAGTAGAAAGCTCGTGTTATTTATGCGTAATTCTATATTCATACCAGAAAAAAATGTTTACAGTACTCGCAGGATGCCCACACCGATTCCGACAGGCGCTGCAAGGATTCGTCCGATATTATTTCGTTTCTTTCTGGTGGTACTTATAATTGTTATAACTGATAACAAAAATTAAATTTAAATGATTGTTTTAGTTTTCAATACAATCTAGCATGACCTCAGATTTCTAGCAGCCTGTGGTAAAGATAAATCCTGATCCAATGTAGGATATATAGCTGTTTGACCAAAATACTTTATACTTCCCAAGGGACATCTATTTCTTTCAACGCACAGCCGGTTTAGATACAAGATGTTTTCAGAATCGGATTCTTTCTTTAGATAAACATAATTTTTGGCAAGTTACCCTTAAAAATTACTTGTAAATTACTCTGCGATAGTCCTTAAACCTGAATTTCAAAAACAACGGAAAGATCAAACAATTTTGTTTTCACAAAAAAGGGCTTTAATATTGATGACAATCATTAATCAGTGAAAACCCTCCTTTTGCGTAATATTTTGTTCATTACCAGCTGGTAACTCTGTTTAGTATACCATAATAATAGAAAGCAGTTCATTAGGAGATCCGCAGCGGTAATGGACTAAAGTCCAATCCACTGAGCCTTGTCTTAACATTATGGCTGTTAGTTACTATGTTCAGCAAACCATTTCCTCATAGTATTGACAAACGTTAACGATATGCAAAGAAATATAAAACTTACGTAAAAGTCGGTCTTTATAACTGAAGCTCGTGGAAGATTGATATAAGTTATTTAAAAGTGGCAAGGTTTTCTCGCAACAGAGGCGTTTGACAATATTTTTTTTTAAATGTGAAGCTTTCATGACGGCTTAGGCAAATTTTATTCAAAACATAATCTCAAAATCCGTCGCTGTGACGCTATTATATTTTGACAATACAACTTAATTGTCATGGAAACAGGTTTGATCAGAGATACCTCATCTGCAGAATGTAAGAGTACAATCTAGTCTGTGATAATTGTCTGTTTTAAATCTTATATCTTTATGTCGCACTTTTCACAATACACTTCAACTTTTAATGTTTAGATTTGAGAACTAAACAGTATCTAGAATCTGCACAGTCGTTGAACAACTGCTTGATTTTTTTGGTCTTATATAATTTATTTTCACTTACATTTTTTCAAAGTAAAGCTACTCAGGTTTGAAAAGCATTGTTATGGTAGCAATCTGATATATTATAAAATACTTTACTTACGAGACCACCATTAATGTGTGCAAACAAGTTAAAAGTCAGAATAAAAAAATCATTGTTTAGCGCTCATTTCGACGGACTTTAATTCAGACTAATTCTCTAATCTACAAAAATCACTAGATATATTCACACAAATGATGCTGTATCAACCTTTAGAGTTGCCAATGAAACATTATGATTGAAGTTCAGCGCTACATGTGAAATACGCACGTTACCTGTTCTTGTTTTCATGAATACAAACAAGTATTTCAAAAGTAAAATTGGTTTGTAAATGGAAGGCAATTGTAGGACACATCTACTATTAAAATTTAATGTAATTATGAAATTTATTAAGAGTTTAGAAAAGATAAATGGTGACAAAACGTGATATCAATGCTGGTACAAATTATTTGGAAATGATATACTTTATCCGGTCCTAGCATCTTCCAATATTACAAAATACAGAACTTTAGTTTTACCCCCAACACATACCCCTTAATTAGAGCAAAACTGTTCAAAGTTATGTATATTTTCAGTGGTACCAGTGTAGCTATAACGGTGCAATTAGTGTCTTGAGAAAGTTGCATTTGGCAATTTTAACATTTGCAGAGAGGAAAGAAACTGACCGCTGTTAAGAACAATTAATTGAATGTGGCTTTAGGATATAATATTACAATTATCGATCTCATTTTTTTACTCATCAACATTATCATCATAATCACTATTATCACCATCATCATCACCATCCTCTACATTTTATAGCAATCTTAATCACTATTATTATTTCTGTTTTAATATAATATTAAAAAGTTTCTTCTTCTTCTTCTTCTTCTTCTTCTTCTTCTTCTTCTTCTTCTTCTTCTTCTTCTTCTTCTTCTTCTTCTTCTTCTTCTTCTTCTTCTTCTTCTTCTTCTTCTTCTTCTTCTTCTTCTTCTTATTATTATTATTATTATTATTATTATTATTATTATTATTATTATTATTATTATTATCATTATTATTATTATTATTATTATTATTATTATTATTATTATTATTATTATTATTATTATTATTATTATTATTATTCTTATTATTATTATTATTATTATTATTATTATATTATTATTACTATTATTATTATCATTATCATTATTATTATTATTATTATTATTATTATTATTATTATTATTATTATTATTATTATTATTATTATATTATTATTATTATTAATATTGTTATCATCATCATTATCATCATCATCATCATCATCATCATTATTATTATCATCATCACCATCATGATCATGATTATGATCATCATTATTATTATTATTATTATTATTATTATTATTATTATTATCATTATTATTATTATTATTATTACTATTATTATTATTATTATTATTATTATTATTATTATTATTATTATTATTATTATTATTATTATTATCATTATCATTATTATCATCATCATCATTAGCATCATCATCATTATCATCATCATCATCACCATCATTATTATTATTGTTATTATTATTATTATTATTATTATTATTATTATTATTATTATTATTATTGTTATTATTATTATTATTATTATTATTATTATTATTATTATCTTTATAATTATTATAATGACCATTATTAGTATCTTTGTCATTTTTAATTACCATATACTTAATTGTTATGGTTACTTTTTTTCTTTGACATTCGTATCATTATAAACATAGTTTTTTTTCAATCATCAATACATGCAGTTTAAAAGCTTTCTTGGAAAAAAAAAAGGTACTGATCTCCTTTTTGACTTTCACAGATTGCTGTCAGGAGCGACTGAAGAATTTCTCACTGACAGTCTACCCAGTAAACGACTCGTACATACCAGTCGAGCATAGAGGCTCTAATACAGTAAAAAATACATACAGTGTCGTGCCTACCCCGAGGATCAGCTTCCCGGTGACTCAAGTCAAAATCACTCAAGGGTTCAACAGAGAAAGATTTTTAACACTTTGTGAAGTTTTGGCTTTTGGTGGTGAGCAGAACAGCTGTTGTTTTTATTTATGTATTCAACACACACAAAAAGAGAAAGCAAGGAAAGAAATAATGAGTTCTTTAATTTACAGATATTCAACACGGAATTTAAATGCTACTATTTCACTTTTACCTATAGTTAGACCACTACAACTGCCACTACATTAACTTTACTTTTTCTTTTCTTTTTTATGTCGCGAGTTAGACCGGCATAGGTTTTTATGCAATATTGGACATGTGAAAATTTTCCCCTTTCAAAAAAATAAATTGATCAACTAGATCTATATTTGATTTATCCATACTTTAAAAGATAGTAGTTTATGCGATAATTCGTTCTGTTGATTTTAACTTGTTGTTTGCTAATCGAGCGGTATCTCTTCTTTTAGTGTCTTGAAACATTGTAGCAAAATGTTATTCTATATACAGAGTTCAAAGTCAGTTTAGTCTATCATTCTACCATGGCCTTAAGCGCTTCCACATTTTTAAGATTTTACCATACTAATGAAATGTTTTACAAAATAGACATCCCACTTATAATAATATGAATATTAGAAAGAAGAATAAAAGAGGCGAAAACTTTGTTTACTAACGCCTTTAATTTTTAATAGCTTCCTATTTAAAATTAAATAAAAAGATTGTTCCATTTGTAACTTATTTATTAAGCTGCCTTTTATAATTTCTTTTGTTGAATAAAGAATAAGAATCATAACACCCATTGGATGTCTTAATAACAAAAAAGAGGACACAGACCATTATAATGGTACATTGTTATAATAAAAATTTCTGATATAATAATAGCAATCATTTATGTCTTGAATATAATAATATTAGCTACTGTTGTAGTCAAGCAACTCAAAGGGTTTAGTATTTCAAGTGGGCTCTGAAGAGAAGAGGCCCTTTTAAAAGCCTTTGCATTCCTTACTTTAATTTGTAAATGTATATTTTATCGATAAGTAATTTTCAATTTATAGCGTTGGCTTCTTTTTGGGGGCAATGTTTCTTGTTCTATCCCTAAAGCTTATAAATTTGGTCAATAACTCTCTGAAGTTGTTTTTTTTTTTCTTGAATTGTGAAGTCTTCAACATATTGATATATTTTTAGAAGAATCCCTGAATTTGATACTTTAATTCCGCTAGTGTATTATCTTGGTGAATGTTTATTGCAATAATTTTGAAAAACATTGAGAGAGCTGGCTTCCTCTTTCTAGATGAAAATATTCAGAATATATCGAGAATATTTAACATAACGTACGTTTGATCTATAGTATCTTAACCCAGATTTTTAAACTATTATCGAATCATAACTTTTCAATTGCTTCTTATATGAGGGAGGTTGATAATGTGTCTAAAGCTTTAGAATAATCAAAGGTGACAACAATCCTTTGTGATTCCCCATTACTTTCATTATTCATTATGTCACCAATTTGCCTAATGGCTCTTGATATATTTCTACCTTTCATGAAACCCTAATGATTTGTATGTGTGATATGTGGCAAAATAGTATTATTCATAGCGCAAGCGCTTTTGATATTATTTTAAAATCCGCAATAACGAGACTAATGAGGCGCAAGTTAGTTAAATTTTGTTGTTCCTTGCCTTTGAATGGGTATAATTTAACTTCCTGTTCGCTGTATTGTGAAGCATCCATTTAAAAAATCTTTATTTCATGACAAAAGAATTTGTACTGCTCTGCGGGCAAGACACATTTTTAATGGGTTTTATTGTTTCTTTCATTTTTTGATCTTTTATGCTCTCCCTTTTCATGTTATTTTGCTCCGCCGTCAAGTGGGAGATTGTAAGCTCCTTGAAAACAATCTTTGTCTAATTTATCATCTTGTATAATTAATACTTTCATAATATTCATAGTAGTTTCTAATTTCTTTAATGACCTCTGAACCAATTGTCACTATTGCTCCACCTCTCTGAACTAAACGGGTAATAGCATTATTCTTGGGCTCAGACTTTTCCAGGTTAAAAATAAAATTTAGTGATTTTTTTTCGCATTCTTCTCATCATTTTATTCCAAATCCTCTTTTTTTCTCTAGTTTCTTTTTTAGACTTTTGTTCATTCTTGAATAGTTACGTTTTTTGGATCTTTAATTTTTTTTTGTTTCTCGGTATGTTGTTAAGAATGGGACTCTTATAATATTATAATATTTTTACTCGTGCGTTTTTTCAGGTAGTGTTAACTTACGCCTTTTATCAACTGTCTTTTTATCTGGAAACTAAGGTTCATGTTACTGGGATCGTTTATAGCTGACTCAAGAAAATGTTTTATTTCCAAAATATAATTTTCATATTTTCGAAGGTCGGTGTTTAATTTATAAACTCTTTTTAGCTTGCAGGATGAAAATGCATGTAATAGCTCGGTGAGCACAGAAAGCAACCTTTTTCAGCTTATATTTATGACTTTATGTTCTAAGATTGGATCGAAAAAGATGTAGTGCTGGCATCAAAGTACGTTTCTCTACTACAAGAGTAATTTTTCTTTGTTTGATGGTAGATAGTGAAACACAGAATGAGAGAGCAATTAACAACATAACCATCGAAGCTACTGCATGCATATGCACATAATTTCATCATGTTTGTTAGTTATATTTCTTTCAATTTATGTGAGAATTTGGATATTTATAAAATCTTTCAATCGCTATCCCCGTCTACATTACCACCTATTTATTAGAGACAGTTTACATCTCGCCCTCTCACGTATCATTCTTCTACCCGCGATCCCCATTCGAATCAGGTGTAAAAAAAAAAAGAAAAAAATAATTTTTCCCAATTTCTGAATTTTGATTTCCCTACAGATACTAAACAGCTCTAATATTTTATTCCAAACACGCGCTCCAGCATTATCT
>JAWDGP010005392.1:0-78569 GCA_033675545.1 Elysia crispata | reverse complement strand
TTAACTCTCAATGATTCCATGGTTTTCTCCCCTTGAAAAAAAATTGTGGGGGTGGCATTTTATAATGGCTTCTAATTTGGTGAGGGAACAAGTAATGATGTCATGTTGTATATCATTTTGTGCAGAAATAAATGGAGATTGATATTTTTTTTAAAAATTTAGCATAAGCCATGAGTTAGAGGACACACAAGTATTAAACGCACGTAAAAAAAAAATGCATGCAACCAAAGTCTCAAAGAAGGAAAAAAATTCAGATTTCATAAAATGGCCAAAATTTATTCAATACAAGTTAGATCAACATCTTTGGCAACAATAAAAAACCATGTTACAACACTAAATGATATAAGTTGTGTTTGGTATGTTTACAAAAAGGTGCCGTAATAGGGCAAAATTGAGTAAAAAATTGCTATATTAGCTCTCTCACACTCTGAAGTGAAAAAACTTTGCAATTAGTTTAGAATTTCATCTACATAGATATTGACAAAAGTATTTTAGATAATATGTTATTTGTTAGAGCATTATTTGTGTAATTTGATATAATGTTAACTGAAAAAATAGAAAAATGTTTTTTAAAAAAGACGCGCAGAGCAAACATACACTCAAAAACTTTCATCTGGGTGAGCCTCATACATACAGTTTCTCTCTGGTTGCAAACAGAAGAATTCTGAACAAGTAGCACAATAATGTCTGGTTTTCATCTCTTTCAAGCCTCTAGCATAACACAATTTACAATTCTTTCTCTTCGCAGCTGATTTAACAAGAAAAACTTTCATTGGATGACCCCCCACCTTTTTCTTTCTAATAGGTACACATTCATCATCTTCAATCCCTGCTAATTGTTTGTTTAGTTCTAAAGTGAAATCTAATTGACTATAATGACTAGGTCTTTGCAATTCTGGAACATCTGGGTTTCTTTTTCTAAATTCATTGAACAAAATATAACTATTTACACGTGCGATGTCAATAAAGTGTAGAAATAAAGTTTTCCACCACTTGTTAGTTTTCCTCAAAGAGTTGTATTTTCCTATTAACTGATCAGATTTATCCACCCCATTCATGTACTTATTATAATCTTTAACTACTTGTGGCTGTTTAATTTCTAATTTTCTAAACTTACCCCCTTCTACGTTCTGCTACATCCGTTGTATTCGCATCATGGAAAGTTGAAAGAAGAGTAACAGGCTTGTTGTCATTCCATTGAACATATAGAAGATCCTCATCTCTTTCCCACCTCATATCCCCTCTTTTAGCTTTACTTGCCCATTGTTTGACATCTTTTAAACTTATAGGAAACCCTTTTCTATTTACTATCATAGTTCCACAGGCCCTGATTCCCATTGAAACTAAATCCTTCATCAATTGCACCCCAGTATAAAAATTATCAAAAAATAAGTGGTAGCCCTGTTTAGTTAAAGTTTTTACAAGATTCATCACCACACCATAAGCAAGACCAAATTTAGAAGACTCATTTGTTTTTCCCAAATAAACATCATAAGTATAGGTGTATCCAGTTTTAGAATCAGCTAGTACCCACAATTTCATCCCCCACTTAGTTGGTTTATCTCGAATGTATTGTCTAAACCCATATCTCCCTTTATTTTTAACCATCCTTTCATCTATAGAAATATTTTGGTAAGGTTGAAACAATTTCATACACTTTCTACGAATATAATCATGCAAAGTTCTAATTTTAGTTAACTTGTCATTTGGATTTTCTAACTTTATATCATTCACCTTCAAAAAGCTCATCAAACATTTATACCTCCACACACTCATGAATCTTCTAGCCCACAGCCCATTTAACAAGGTTTCTTCAGACCAGTACTGACAAAAACGAGGAACTTTCACCCATGACATATACATCAGCAGACCAATAAATCTATAAAACTCATCCACATCCACTTTCGTCCACCTTGTATACAAACTCTTTCGATGCTCACCCACACTCTCAGCATACTCATTCGTCCAGTCACACATCTGTTGAACAATATCAACAGTAAAAAACAGGCAGAAGAAATCAATTGGCCTCAAGTACTTCTGCAAATCCTGTCTGGTCTGGCATTCAGGTAAATTCAGGCCCGGGCTTCTCTCAGGTAAAAATCGGGGTACTGGAGTTTTGGGACCACCATCATGATTAGCCGCACCTCGGTTTGGACTTGGCCCAGGCACATCACTGAATGGATAGAAAAAAAGGAACAAAAATCTATTAGAAACAGGCCTAAATAAGACTGTGAGCTTTTAAATTTATATTTATTTTTAAAAAAGAATGAATCTGTTCACTCAAGTTAACAAATTTAATTCCTGTTTTCCTCTCTTTGTCTTTATGTAGATTTGACTTGCTTAGATCTACACTCATAACAACAATCTACTTCTTCACATTGTCTTGAAATTTGGGCCTAAATCTATTCTCATCGTATGAAAATATGCTGTACAGATGTCCAAATTAAATAAATGTACACTCAGAATCTAGATCTAGGTAAACTACACACCTTTGTTGGGAGTTTTCAGGGGGGTCTGCTTCGTCCTGTAGTTGTAGATCTAGGTCTAGCTCCTCATCGCTTTCTGGGATCCAATCTGACACATCAGAGTCGCTTAGATCTAGCAAGTCATAGACCTGCGTGTCTTTTAGTGTTCCAGATGCCATTTGATACAATTTTTTTGTAGAAATTAGTCCGAAATTAGAGTAAATAACCGAAAATTGTGAGACAGTGTAAATTTGACTGCTGGTGCAAATTCCAAGATGGCGGAAAGGAATGTAAACAAACTCGGAGCAAATGTTTATTATTAAAAAACACTTATTTTAATAAAATTTATCGAATTTTCTCTTGAAATTATTTTTTTTAGATAAAGAATTTATCAGAGTTTCATACTGTAATACCAAAAAACCACATTTTTAAAGTTGTTGCTTTATGTAATGCATGCAGAGAATGGGGGTGTGGCATCGTTCACCGATGAACGAAATGACTGTTATGGAACGTTAGAGAGTTAACATAGAATCACAATTGGTCTTTACTTTTTATTTATACCAAAATTAACAGAGCAAATGCGAAATCGGCAATCAAACACCAGTCTAGAATGTCGCGCTTGGTACACTAAGAGCATATGCGGTGTCGCCCACGCCTGTCCGGACAAAGCAACGCTAAACGGGGTATCGTGGTTTTCTGCCTTTACACCTCTTCCGGCTGGAGATGCGCAAAGGCAAGCGAGTCCGGGCAGGCGACACCCCCTAATTTTTTTATCATGAAAGGCGTAACAAATGAATGAAACCTTGAATGAACCCTGAAATAGTAAAGTGAGAACCCTTTTAAATAACTATAAATGATATCAAGTGTTTGTTAATCCTAGAACCATAGCAACCAAACGCTTCTTGCGCATGCGTCCGGGCAGAGACCTTGCGACACCAGCGAGATCGATGTGATAAACATTGTTAAAATTGTTTTAAGACTGCTAATTTCCATGAATTTTTCGGTCTCAACCCTTTTTAAACTATTAATAATCACATTTAAACATTCAGATGTTTTTTTTATTGAAAAAAATATAACGTAGATATATCTAGGTCTAATCAATCACCTATTTGCGACACCTCAGAGCCACATGACGTCACACATTCCGATAGCAATAACAACATGAAATCAAACAATTTTCGTTAGATTTTCACGCAAAAGTTAGTTTAAGCATCCTATTTTCATAAAAAACTTATCATGAAACTAAATTAAGTAAAAATATGCACAACTTACATGTTGGAATACAGGTCCTCCGTTCAAGTAGATGCTCGGTGTCGCAAAAACGGCATTTGCACCACTTCACAAAGTTATAATTATTCCAAAACACAAAATTTCGCGCAGATCTTGCTTATACAGCTTCCAGAATAGCAGAATCCTCGATTCAAACAAAAAGCACTTTTAAATTCTAGCCGGTTTTAATAAAATCACGTTGAAAATGCAGAAAATGCATTTTCACAAACTTGTGCGTTTCCTGCCATATAAATTGAAAAAAATATTACAAGCAGTCACAAAAGTTCAATCTTGATTCTTAACTTTATCCACTTTTTACTTGACCTGCAAACATAACAAAAATTCCTCAGCATTCAGCTTTTCTCTCACCTTTCATTCAGTGATGACAACCGGATAATTTTTTTCGAACAAAAAAAATGAAAATCTGTAAATTTAAGGAAAATTGGCAATTTTGAAAAATGTGGAACTAATTATAAAGAAAGTATGTAATATCCGAACATCTGGATAATCAGGTCAACCCCCTTCATGTAGCTCTGATATTCAGAAGGGCCTAAGGAACCTCCACCTGTTGCTGCTGCTGCTGCCCGCTCCGCTGGTTGATGGTTCTTGTTCTTTGGAGGTCGTGAAAGTTTGTCAGGGCACACACTGTCCCACAACCACCGATTACCAAAATGGCCATCTCTCGGAGGAGGGGCACGCCAGTGTAAAAATTATCCATGTAGACGGGCATACCAGTGTGGTGGTATGGTGCCACAAGGTCCTTCACCACTCTGTGAGCCAGGCCCTGCTCCTATCCAGCTTCTCCTCCAGTGTAAACCTGAAAGCTGTGATAATAAAAGATAGAGGGGAAAATGTGATAATTGGATAAAAAAAATTTTTTTTATTAATTGGGGATGTTGGGGGTGGGGGGTATAAAAACAAAGGAGTTACTTGTTCTGGATTTCATAATGTATCTTGATATACTAAACTTGAAAGAAGAAGAATATGAGTTGAATAAAATATGACCCTTACAGAAAAAGAAAAAAATAATGAAAGTATATATATTTTTATAATCCAAATTTTAGAAAGGAAAATCAGATATAAAATATTTTGGGAGATAATTTATTTCAATAAAATATAAGAAACCATAATTTTCAGTTTTCAAAAGTACTTGAAAACAGAAATGACTTCCTTACTTGCTCATGTAACCAGTGGTGCTCTCGCTCAAAGCCCAGATCTTTATTCCCCACTTGATGGGCTTGGCTGGGAGGTACTGGCAGAAAAAAAAGCCCAGCCAAACCTTGAACTTTACCTTCGACTCGTTGATGCTGACGTCACGGTAAGGCTCCATCCCATGCTGACACATCTGAACACGCGGTTCAGATGTGTCAGCATGGGACGGAGCTTGGCCAGCTTATCAGGATTATCCCCCTGCGGAGCGTTGTTGTCGGCCAGGTGGAGGTACCGCCAGATGATCAAAGATCGGTCATTAGGCATTACTTTTCCAATCTGCGACAAGAAGAGGCGCTTGGAGGTCCTCCAATAATCCGAGTAGACATTGTTTTTTAGAATACCCATGCCCAGCATTAGACCTGCAAAAAAAAAAAAATCGTAATTCAATCTATATCTGTGATTTTAGCTACAGTCATGTGTTTATTGTTATGCTACTCAGACAACTGCTCTGGATACTCTGAAAATGAATTTTAAACAGCAAACTGCAAAATTTGCTGGATCAAAACAATATTCTTTTGTTTTCATAAAGGGAAAGATGTTGACTGGTATCTTTACATGCAACATCAGCAATTTGTTTATATCTTGAGCGGGACCCGAGACTGAAATCTGAAAATTTAACAGCTGGTCACTTTATTCATGTACCAACACAAATCCAACCAGTAACCAGATTTGGACATATCTATAATTTCAAGCTGCACATTCTACCACTATGTTACTTGTCCACCTAAAAGAAAATATAAAATACATTTTTTAACCTTATATTATCCATTACACACTGGTGTAAATAAAAGCTCCCCCCCCCTTAAAAATGAAACAAGTTTTGCACAGACTTGGAATTGTCTTTGTGTAGTTAAATACTATCTTCCTTTACATTTCTAACAAACGGAACAATAAGCAATTATATCTAGATCTATATTCTTATCAAGAAAGGCCTTAAGATTCGAAATGGTCAACGGCGTCCACTTTCTGTAGGGACCCTGGTGGTAAGCAAACCGGTTCGTTTCCATCACAAGGTACTGCCACCATTCCTCAGTCCTGAATAAGCTGAAGTACTGGCTGGGTTGCATGTCCTCTGGTTGCTGCACTGTCGCACCTCCATCCACTGTTGATGTGACAGAATTAAGAATATAATAAGGAATCAACATCATTATAGTATTACAAATACATGTAGACCTAGAGCTTGTCTATACGCACTATATGGTATTTCGTTCCAAATTTTGCAATATGCACTAGGCCCCTATATATAAGTTTTTAGGCCAAGATAAATCTTTTTTTTTAGACCATCAAAAAAAAAGCGAAGTTATATCCTAATTTAACCGTCTCCTCATTCTCATTCTTAAAAAAGGTTAGATCTAATGTTGAATAAAATTATTGTGATACATATATTATTTTGACAGAAACGTATATAGATCATATATAGATCCAGTGCGTATAGCAAAATTTGGAAGGAAACACTAGGCTATATAAATTGAGTATAGACTCACCCGTAGATCTTGAATCCACAATATGTTCATTGTTCAATAAATTTTTCGCAGTAAAAGTCACTAATTTATCCGGGTTCTTATCATATCGAAGACATACCATTACGAAGGATGGAATTATTTTTTTCATATTTAGGAAACCCTAAAAAATCCTGATTCTACATTTTATTTGTAGCCTATATGATGAGTAGGCCTAGGCCTATAATTCTTCCAACTGGATACAACTAGATCTCTTTGAGTAACGAAGCCATAATTATTGAACTTGATAAGATAGAATACGATAAGCCCGGTGCGAACAATGAGAACACTGGAGGATACTTCTTGACAGTGCAAAGACAAAGCTTAAAGTGAAGAACAGACGCTAAACAAAAGATAGATCTAGGTCTACATCTGTGTGTCCTGTGTAGTGTAGCGTCCAACACAGGCAAGGCTCTTTGTTACTTTCGATTCCTCCCAGATAGGTCGCACGGTAACGGGGAACAGCGCAAGCACAAGATTGAAAAAAAAGACCGTGGCCTTGGAAAATTTTGGGTGAAATGGTCAGTGCAGAGGGGTCGGGGTCAGTCCCTTCAATTAGGTATTCCAAACTGAATTTTGAAAGTGTTGTAATTTGATCTTTGTTAATATTATATAAATCCCCATGAAAAAACATGAAGAATGGTGAAAACCTTTTTAAAATCGGACCACAAATAAATTTTTTACAGCTGTTTAAAGATTTTTGGACTTCGAAAAATTTACAGCTAGCAAAGAACAACACGAATTGACAAGGTCATAAATGAAATAAATACAAGTTTTAAAGTCCTTTAAATCTTTATATCAGTTTTCTGTATCCCATAGATTAAGAAAAAAATAATTGTTACAGTCAGATATAGCCAAACAATATTTTGTAATGATACAAACATGGACTAGAGTAGGAGGACCAACCGCGGCCACGAGGCTTCAGTTGACAGCAGAAGAAAGTATTGTTGTAGCTAGACAAGCTCTGATTGGTCGGTTCATGGCTTGGCCTCGCCGCGGCCACTCCTCTGCCGTTGTGGCAATGCTTCGCGGAAAACAACATGCTGACACGCTATTGAATTGTGTGAACAAGGATACCTCGCCGCGGCCATATGCCCTGACCGCTGCCGTTTTTATGACATGAGCGCGGCCAAGTGACCTGACTGCGGCCAGAGGTATGCCCTGAGCGCGGCCATGTGTGCAGGCACGATTATTCGGCTCTCATTAAGTCTCAATCTAAGTCAACACTATGGTTACAAACAGGACCGAAATAAACTGGATAGCAATGATAAACAAATCAATAGAACACAACAGCATTGTGTATTAGAAGCCATTTAAATTTCATCAAAATATTTTTAAAAAAAAAAATTTCATGGAAATACGATGTAACAGGACCGAAATAAACTGGATAGCAATGATAAACAAATCAATAGAACACAACAGCATTGTGTATTAGAAGCCATTTCATTTCATCTAAATATTAAAACAAAACAAAACAAACAAAAAATAAAAAAATATCGATGATTCATGGAAATACGATACATGTACGAAAGCTGACAAAAGTAAAAAATAATGCTAGGCCCAGATCTACAAATCTGGTACATTAGTAAATTGGAAAGCAGTGACTAGGAATATCTGTATCGCGGTACAGTCTAGACATTTATGAATAGATTTTAAATTGAAAAATGAAAATTAAAAGGGGACTATTTCAGTATTTGCGCCAAAATACAACTGTACAAAAAAACTACCGTACTCTCTCTCTCTCTCTCTCTCACTCACTCTCTCTCTCTCTCTCCTTCTCTTTTCCTCACTTTCTTTTTCTCTCTCTTTTGCTCACTCTTTCCCTCTTACTACCAACTTAATGCTTTCCCTCCTCGTCCCTCCCCTTCTTACTTTTCTGACTTTCTCTCTTCCACCCTCTACAAAAAAAAAAAAAGAATGGTCATTGGCACAGAATGTGTTCATAATTTATCCTCTACACATGGCAGTGTCGGTGTGATGGATGAAATTAAGTCAGCAGCAAGGTCTAACCACAAATTTCGCTCCTTTGTGGGCTGTTCATAAAGATTGTCCGCATTGTCAGTCTCTCCCGGGTCTTTTCTATGGCACACTTCCAGATACTGGCTTAAACTAGAGTCATTTGGGAGTTCAGACACAGCAATAGATGTATCTGCTGGTGCTGCATCGTTGGGTTCCCTTAACTCTTCAACGGTGCTGTCGTCGCTACCACAGTCTAGTATAAAGTTATCCGAACTGTTGTCATCAAGCACCATTGTGCTGTCATCTTCAGAGGTCGAGTTTTTTGCAAGTTTTTCTTGACTTCGCTGTCTTCTGACGCTGAGCCTTTTCTTTTGCTTTCTTATTCTCCTCCAGCTTTCTTTTCCGTTCCTCTTTTCGTAACTGAGTTTGTACCTCTTTTTGCCTCTTCTTTTCCTCACGCTTGACCTTCTTTTGCTCCTCTTCTATTACTTTAGCTTTTTTTCTCTCTTCTAGATCTAATTTACGTTGTTTCTTTTTGGCTTCCTGAGCTTTATCATCAGCTTCCTTCTCTATAAGCATTCTCCTAAAATCTGGGCTGCTAATCAGAGCAGGAAGCTTTAAAGTTTTTGTTCGCCGCGCCCCTTTTGTCAAGGACGGGATGGCTAAGGCGTTCTTCTCTCTAGCCTGGCTGTTAGTACATGTATGGGGACTTCCAGACTCAGTTTCTGGAAATGGAGCCATAAGGGACACCAGCTCGTTGTGATATGTCCTCCAGAGGGTGTGCAAGGGGTCATCACAATCGTACCCCTCTTCTAACCTTGCATAATATAGATTTAGACTTGCATCACCAATTTGTGCACAAATCATTGCAAACTTTCGCAACGAATTTGTTGCTTGAGTAGGCGCATCTATGTTTTGGCTGGTCTGGGGCCTATTATAAGGGCCTTGCTTGGTCACACCACTACCAGAAGGTCCTGCAGTAGATGTGGCTGGTCCAGGTCCATTAGGTACTGATGGTTGTGGCGTGGAGTGAGCGATGGGTGGTCGGCTGGGTTGGGGAGATTGTGGTGTGGAGTGAGCGATGGGTGGTCCGCTGGGTTGGGGAGATTGTGGCGTGGAGTGAGCAATGGGTGGTCCGCTGGGTTGGGGAGATTGTGGTGTGGAGTGAGCGATGGGTGGTCCGCTGGGTTGGGGAGATTGTGGCGTGGAGTGAGCGATGGGTGGTCCGCTGGGTTGGGGAGATTGTGGCGTGGAGTGAGCAATGTGTGGTCTGCTGGGTAGGGGAGACTGTGGCGTGGATTGAGCTATTGGTGGTCCGATGGGTTGGGGTGCTTGTGGTGTTGAGTGTGCGATGGTTGGTCCGCTTGGTTGGGGAGTTTGTGGCGTTGAGGGCGCGACTAGTGGTCCGCTGGGTTGGGGAGATTGTGGCGTGGAGTGAGCGATGGGTGGTCCGCTGGGTTGGGGAGGTTGTGGCGTGGAGTGAGCAATGGGTGGTCCGCTGGGTTGGGGAGATTGTGGTGTGGAGTGAGCAATGGGTGGTCCGCTGGGTTGGGGAGATTGTGGCGTGGAGTGAGCGAAAAGTGGTCCGCTGGGTTGGGGAGATTGTGGCGTGGAGTGAGCGATGGGTGGTCCGCTGGGTTGGGGAGATTGTGGCGTGGAGTGAGCAATGTGTGGTCCGCTGGGTACGGGAGATTGTGGTGTGGAGTGAGCAATGGGTGGTCGGCTGGGTTGGGGAGATTGTGGCGTGGACTGAGCAAAGTGTGGTCCGCTGGGTTGGGGAGATTGTGGCGTGGAGTGAGCGATGGGTGGTCCGCTGGGTTGGGGAGATTGTGGCGTGGAGTGAGCAACGGGTGGTCCGCTGGGTTGGGGAGATTGTGGTGTGGAGTGAGCAATGGGTGGTCCGCTGGGTTGGGGAGATTGTGGCGTGGAGTGAGCGATGGGTGGTCCGCTGGGTTGGGGAGATTGTGGCGTGGAGTGAGCAATGTGTGGTCCGCTGGGTTGGGGAGATTGTGGCGTGGAGTGAGCAATGTGTGGTCTGCTGGGTAGGGGAGACTGTGGCGTGGATTGAGCAATTGGTGGTCTGCTAAGTAAAGGCGGCTGTGGCGTGGAGTGGGCAGAATGCGCGATGAGTGCTGGTAGTGGTAACTTTGTAGCTAGTCCAGGCCCATTGGCAAGTGAAGACTGTGGTGTGAACTGAGCATCAAGATTACCCTCGGCAACACCGGAAACAACTTTTGACCAATCCACATTAGTTGGATCTAAAGGATAGAGCTCTGAAAGCCTTGTCGGCTAGAGGCCTAGCAATGGTGGTCTCATATGCATCCTTGAAGTTTTTTTGCAAATGTCCTCTTGGTGACAATCTCTGTCTTGTTTTGCCTCTTGACAGCCTTTTTCCATTCAGATTTCATTGTCTTGACGACCCCCACATCAAGAGGCTGTAGCATGTGTGATGAATGGGGCGGCAAGCAGTAGAGGACAATGTTGTTCTCATCACACAATTTGGATGCTTGGACAGACTGGTGGCTGATGTGTCCATCTACCAGTAGCAGGAGTGGCTTCTTTACATGTGCAGTTTGGAGAATGAACACCTGCTTTAGGCACTCATAAAATAGATTTTGGGTGATCCAACCATTTTCTGATCTGCCTATAAATAATTGCTCGAACACTTCTTGTGGCTTGAAGCCCCGAAACTGAGTCCCTGGATATATAAGCATAGGCCAGGTGTAGTGGCCCTTAGCGCTGCAACACACGAGGGCTGTGATCAGTGTTTTAGCTTCACTTCCAACTTGGTAGACAAAATTGTTGTCAAGATATGACAGGACGCGGCCACTCAATGCGTTCAAACTGAAGCCAGATTCGTCACAATTATAAATCCTTTCAGGCTCCAAGAAAATTGTGGGGTCAATCTCTTTCACCACGTTTGTCATTTGGTCAAACCAGTCCAAGATGTCTCTCTTAGTGATAAGGGCTCTTTGTTTTCCAAGAAGCTGGGGTTTCCGGAAAACAATTTCTGGGTGTCTTTTCCTGAAACCATTTTGTGGAGGGCTTGTTGTTTTCCCACTGAGTCTCTCTCCCCTTTTGGTCCAGATAGTTCTTTACAACCACCAACAGTTCATCTTTCGTCTTTCCAAACCCCCAAGCACTTGTCATTTTTAAGAAATTCAAAATTTCACCCTGTTCTTTTGAAAGAACAGTTTTTGACTGCTCCTCCATCTTTCTTCTTCCAGACAATTTGTCACTGAATGTTCCCCACGGGATTCCATACTTTTCTGCAGTCTTTCTCTTTGGTGCACCATTCTTTACATCTTCTGTTGCTGCATTGAGCTGTTCAATAGTCCACTTCGGATTGTGCTGATTTTTAGCGGCCATCTTTCTGGAATACATAATTAGCAATATTTATAATTAAGTCTATGGTTTACAGGTAAGAAATTTTTGAATTGATTTTATTAAATATCTAGACTTCATTTTCGTTTCATAGATCTGTACCATTTACAAGTGCTATGTAAGTGCAATAGTTATTAAAAAAGTACAATGATTAAGTACTAGGTAGGACCTACAATTTTTTACAAAGTTAAGTCTAATGCGTAACCCCAATACCGGTAGAGTTACGTATATTATTTTACAGCCCAACAGCTTATCACGCAAACCGAAAAGAAGAAGAAAAAAACCCATCTATGTAACTTATTCCCCCTCCCCGCTTTCTCCTCTCCTCACACACCCCTTGGCGGCGCAGAGGTAACTAGGTCAAGCCTTGCCCTGTGCGCGGCTGGTCATCAGTGAAAATTTACGTGCCCCGACCGCAGCCATGCTAGTTTAAGGGGCTTAGGGACAAAGCGCGCCATTTGTAGCTCAATAACATGATAAACACGCTTGTCTTTTACTTAAATAACATAGGTTTAAACTAGAAAAGTGTATATTATGTTTACATGCGAATTGAAAACAACTCGCCTGAAATTTCAGAAAGGAAAGTTTGACACAGTGGAAAGTTCGTTGACCTCGTGAACACAAACGACTTGGCAGATCAACTCGGCAGAAACGTGTGTGCTTCGCACTAACAAAGGGAAGCTACACCGATGAATCAGGGCTTCTAAACCTAAACAAAAGAAGAGTTCTCCGAACTGGCCGCGGTGCGGTCACTCTACTCTATTTTTAACATTGCGTACATTAAATGTCATTTAAATGGGTGAAAAATGCAAAAAGTTCATTTTCAGAGCTTCACAAAATATTTTGTAGTTTACATAGAGACTCCAAACTCCTATTACATATTACCAATAAGGCAAATAATACCTCTATTTTTTTTCCAGCTATATGGTGTAAATTTAAAGAAGATATTAGCACACAAAAGTGGTATTTTGTATAGTTTTGCGATTTTCGGACATGATGCCAAAAAAATGTGAAAAACGCCAGTTTTTAAAATGTCATAACTTATTCAAATATTATCCAAAATTTAAGTTCTATACATCAAAATGAAGGGCAAAATCTCAGCTTTCATTTGCTTACAATAACAACAGCATTACATTGAACACATAGAATCTATTAGGCACCAGATGAGGTCCACTTTACTAAAAATTGAAAATGTATAACATTTTCGCAGACTAAAAAAGCATTAAAAAGTAAGTGAGATTACTGCAGTATCATTTAAATTGACATATTATTAATAAGGTAATAGCCTGTAGAGCTAAAATATTGCATTTTATTAATATTTACAGAATAATGTTCAGAATTACAAAAGCAATTTGAAGGTTACGTATGTACAGATTTACTTTTATTGTTTACGTGCCCTCTTCTTTGGTGGCGGATTTGTATTCTCAGAGTCATAACCCAAACTTGAAAGTAAAGAACGATACAGCTGAGTTGCATTCCCTGTAACATTCAAGTGCTTTTCATTCATGACAAACTTCCTATATCTAATCTGCGCCTTTAACCTTTCTAAACATTTTCTGTCTTCCATGATTTTGTCCACATCTTCTTTTGTATAACAAAGCCCACCCTCATTGAGAATATCATCTACCATTTGCAACATTTTTTCTTTTGTTGCCACATCCTTCTCATTTTTCAACCTCAAATTCTCTTCAAGTTTTGCTCTGATCTTCAAACGGATATCCTTTTCTGCTTCTCTACTTTTTCTTTGCATTTTCATGCCATGCAGTCTGGCTTCTTTCAGAAGACGAGCTGCTACAGTGGGGGTTTTCTTAGTAATCCAGCGACCAGTTTTGTTATGTTTGAACATGTTTAGGGAGGACCTAGAAAATGTTGAGGCTCTGCGCCGTTTAAAAATATCAAAATCGAAGTCTCCAAACAAGCGTTCCCCAGTTAAATTAGTTAATGGAGCAGTCATGAGAATTTCTTTAACTTCCTCAACAATTTCTCCCCCAAAAATCCCACCAACTAAAAAGTCAGATAGTTGCCTCTGCAAAACAATCAAACACTTTGCACACATTCTCTGAAACATCTGTGTGTACATGAGGTTATCTTTCTCGTTCACAGCCATAGTGTTCTGGAAAATGTCTTTGTTGATAAAGTCTGGGAAACAAGGTACCATTGGTACGCTATCAACAGATGAACCCTGAATTAAAAAAGTTTCCATCTTTTTTGCATAGGCTGGAAATTCCCCATAGGCTTTGGTACTGTTCATCAGCTGCCAATAAGGTGCTGTTAAACAGTAATTGAAATGACTTAGTGCAGTAACCATAGCCATAACTTTATCATCTTTGACATCTGCCAGAACACTTTGGGTCTTCATATTTGAATGGGACACATGGTCCTCAAGAAATTTGATCACATGATCACGATGAAAACACAAGGCAAAGGCATTTTGAAACAAGCAATTAAATCTGTTGGCTCGATAGCTAGTGAATTTAGACCTAACACCTATCGAATCAAGAAAAACAAGCCACTGATTTCTACACCCACTCTTTTCATCTCCACGTGGTCCAAAAATATCTGCTGCTGCTCTTATCACTCTAATTGGAACAGTTTCATTGAAGCTGCCAAGCTTTCTGGATAAGTCTATATCTGCCTCTCTCCCAAAGACAACTCCCATATCCTTCACTTCTTTCTCAATTTCTTTACAAGCATCTTCTGCTGCACTTGATAATCCAAGAAGAAAATGGGCATTGCAAAATAGAAAATGAGTGCTTACATCTTCACCGATAGTTTGTTTCTTAAATTCTTCCAATTTTCTATCAAACAGTTTCATAACAGCAGCCCTGTCACTCATTACACATTTCATCTTACAAAGAATTTCCTTAAACACCTTTTCCCGTTCTTCTACATCCTCACTGTAAACCTCAGACAGTTCTTTAAAAAGTTCTACAGTTTTCTCCAATAGTGTATCAGCATTATCAGAAACCACTTCGGTGAAGCCTAAACTCATGACTTTGCCATTAGACAAAACTATATGTCGTTCTATGAAATGTCGCTTTTCTCTAGAAGTGCCATCTGTTGCAAATGTAAAGTGGGCATTTTCTACAATACTTTCAGCGGTCTGTTTTTTTGATAAATAATGACCTTCAGATGACATGTTCAAAACTGTCTGAGTGCACGGTAGACTTTCCATAGGTATTTCATTTTTATATAAATATTTTGAGACAATATTTATAACATTTGAACAGTTAGAAGCTGCCACATTACCCTCCCCTTGAAGAGCCATGTAGGTTAACCGAACATCATCAGTGAAGGCATTTTTTGATTTATTTTCTACTTTAAGCTTGACTACCGATTTTCTGTCTGGACTTGCATCTTCAGATTCCAAGATAGCTTGGGAAATCATGAGAGTTTCCTCATTTTGCTTTTTATATTTTGACTTCAAAGTTTGTTCTGTTTTTAATTGCCGTTTCAAAGAGGCTATTTCATTTTTGTTTTGTTCACTTATTCTTTTTAGAGCATCATTTTCTTTCATGAGGATATCATTAATTTGTATTTGTTTAAGTAAATCTTTCTCAAGATTAGCAATCTTTGTGACACGTTTGTCATCAACTTGTATACTTTTGTTACATTGCTGAGGCTGACTAGATATTTGTATTCTCAATGCATCCCTTTCTTCTTTTATACGAACATTCTCTAACTGAAGTTGTTCACAACTGCTGTTAGCACTGTTTAGATCATGTTCATATTTCTTAATAACTTTTTGTAGAGGATCAGCTTTAGTTTTGGAAGGGGTGGAAATATCACTTTTATCTGCAAGTTGTGTCAAAGATGGGAGCACAGGCTCATTTAAAAATTGGTTTAGTGCGTCTTCTTGCCTTCTTTAACTTCATTTGCTTGTACTGCTTACTAATCTGAGATATTCTTTGTCTGACTCTGGACTCTGGTACAATCTTTCCCTGCTTTAATAATAAAGCCACAACCCATTTTGTAGTAAAGTTACTATATTGTCTTTCTTTTGCTCTAAATTTATCCAACTCTAGTACAAAGTTGTTAGTCAAGCAATCAAACTCACAAGGGACATTTTCAGTTGGTTTAACCAAAAGAACATTTCTAGTTAAACCTAGCTGTGATAGCAAGGGGCTTTCATTTTCTAAATCAAACTTGGTAAACATAAAGTGTTCTAGTGGTTGGCCAGTCCTGTATTCCAGCTTCCCTCTTGTGACTGATTCTAGGGCAGGGAACAGCTTTTGGAACCAACAAGTTGCCTAAAAGAGGTGGGGGCAAAGGGCAAAAAGATAAATAGAATCAAAATTAGAGATTTCATTGTCATGGTACATACTTTTTTAGGTAGGGAGGCAGGTGGAATGAGAAAGAAAACCTTTGTTACACTGTAGAAAGGCTAATCCACAAATACAGAAAACTTCCAAATAGTTTTCATATTCAGTGATAAAACTGATGCACACCATTATTACCATTATTGGTGCATGTGTCTGTCTCAAATGCCCTGTCTGGAACAGACATCGGCGATCATGATTCTCCACCTGTCCCTATCTTCCGTCATCCGCAGTAAGGCTATGTTGTCTTTGTTGTTTCCTGTCACAAAAGAGCTCAAGCTATCAAGAAATGTAATCCTTTGTCTACATCTGCTTCTTGTACCTTCTATCTTGCCTGTAAGAGATAAAAATTCCAGTCCCTTATGGCGACATATGTGGCCTAAAAATTTCAGTTGCCTTTTCCTTATTGTTTTTATGAGGGATCTCTCTTGGTTCTTTTCTTGGTGCATGTGTAAGTTTCAATATAATACATAAATAAATAAAACAATGATGATTTTTGTTAATTTATACCCTACAAAAAAGGCCAGTACTGATGGATAACAGCCTCGAAAAAGTTCAGTACTAATACCATAGAGTTACATTTCTTCCTCCCATTTGCTTGTGTTTTAACCTCTTCATAACGGTCATTTATTTCTAAAGTGCACTTTCATACTGTCTTTTCTGTCTCCATCCCAAGATCACTATTTATGGTGGATTGGGTATACGAAACATTGAAACAAAGGAACTTAAATAGTTTACCTCTTCCCATGTTCTGCTCTCTGCATCTTTCAAGAGACTCAGCTGGGCCAGAATTCAGTTGGTGTAACAGCTGGTAATGAAGGTCGTCTACCTCTCCCAGTCATGCAAAAGTGGTCTTTCAAAGAAGCATAACAGTCATCATCTGTTGAAATGGAAGATAGCAAAAAAAAAAAAAAAAATTAAGTTTGATTCTATTTTAAATCTATCGTTAATGTTCAGTTTCCACTAGAGAAGAATGCCACAGTAACTTGACCCTCGTGAAGACAGGAACCAAATTGCAAGGTATTATATTCTATGATAAACCAGCATCATGTCTAGGAAAAAGTGTGAATTAAAAACACTTTACCTCAGCCCTCATGCAAAACGGACTTATAAACTTACAGCATGACGCTCTCTAGAATAAGAATGCAACAAATAACAACAATTACATGTATGTCTTAATTCTTGAGAGGGAAGACAATAGGACTAAGAGCAAAAAAAAAAAAATCATTAAAAATATAATACTAATAGAAATCTAGATTGGTAAAATCCTAGAAAAGCGTCCTTAATTCCCAATTTATTGAAACTGTAACATACATAGATCTAGATTTCAACTATTTAAAGCCTATCGACCTGTATCAATAGATCTAGATCTAGTTCTGACGTTTATACATAAATCTTTCGTTTGAAGCAAACAGCCTACTTGTATGGCCTTATTTACTAAAGTACAAACTTCAAGAGACCTAGCAATGTTTTTATTTACACTGGAAACGGTCCGAAAATCGCTACTGGCACAATCTATATATTACAAAGTCTATATTGACTGGTATAGTAGCCCCGCTTGTGGCCCTGGCATGTGACGTCACAGCCCACCTTTCATAACCTTGCAATAGGCCAAGCGGAATGTGATGACTGGCTGTTCCACCATTCATGCACAACCCTATAGAATTAATCCGTAAGATTCAACATTTAATTAACTTAGTTACTCTAACTAAATATTAAAGACTTTAATCATCTTAAAACTAGCGTTTACTTTCATAGGAGTGAAGTTTTCTCCCGTTGATGTGAAGAATCGGTCTGTAGGTCGGCCTTTCCAGTCAATACCGACGGATGTTCTTCTACACTAACCTCAAGAGCCGCCATGGCCGTAGGCTGGCTGAAAATGTGACTAGAGATAGCTACTTTTGAGAGGCTCGCTACGTTTCAGGAAAAAGTTTTGCTATTTGAAACTAACACCTTTAAAAAGAAAAATGGATGGCGATTTCAGTGGTGTAACACATGAAAATGTGCGAGCCTTATAACCCTTAGAAAAGTCTATCTTTTTTCTTCACACCGTCATTGCGTCCTGACCCACGCTATTTTGATAAGCTTGTGTAGTACCATTGGAGAGCTCTTTTATTTCCCTTTCCAGTGGTTTTTACTGCTAGGAGCTAGCTTAATTCCTCATAAAATGCGAACCAAATTAGTGAAGCAGGGTAAATCGAGGATTCAATTTCCGGCTCCCGAGACAGTAGATCTAGCGTGTTTTCACCGTGATTTTTCGTTGACTCACAGAAACTTAATAGCTTTCAAATATATATTTTCTGAAAGAGTATTAAAAGGCAAATCTTTTGCAAAAAATTTTATTTCAATTCATTCATTAACATAGATACAGTGACGTGACAAAGCTAACGAAAACAAGACTCACAGACGCCTGAGCGGCGATTTTCCACCCGCTGAGGCGGGCTGTTTGGAATACCTATTTCAATCATAGGGCAGATTTACCTGTGTGTTTGAAGGGTTGTTATAGTCAGAAATTTGCATACTATTTTTAGCAAGGACAACTGGGCCAAGAATGTGTCAGAAAGAGCACACAATTCCCGATCGGACGACACCAAACATAATAGGGTAGAGGGGTAGTCATACTGTTTACGGGGCTTCTGAATTTGACCGATTTTCGGTCTGAAACGAGACAAAAAGCTCACCAGAGGCATTGTTTTAGATGACATATGGATAAAAAAATGGAAATAACAAAAAATAATTATATATAAAAAAATGAGGTAACAACTGTTTTGGTTTGTAAATAGGCTATGTTTCACAACAGGTCAAGTCCATTTGTGATGCGTCTCAGCTGACACGGTTAGATCTGGCACTGAAGTGGAAAGTGCTAGTAGAGTCTAATCCCGTGGTTAAAGGGCAAATCAGACAAAAGTCTAATGCCGGTCTGATTAGGTTAATGGACTGAATGATCTGAAATTTGGCATGAAGGTAGCTAACACAATGGTCTATCCTACCATATGAACATTTATCAGATTTTATCATTTTATCCAACCCATTTGCTAAAAATGTGATTCTTTTTTTTTGTGCGCAATCAGTTAGTGTTTTCATGGTTATTGTACTATACACAGACCATCTGCAATATCACACCGAAACATGTGGTCATACATTTTTAGGATTGGAAAATTGTGAGCGGACTTATTCCAAATTACGAAAGCATTATATACAGCAGTGTTGATGATATGCCACACAATATATATCTCCACCACTTCTTCCTTGGCCTACCCAGAGGATAGTATGAGAGCTGCTGGTCCAACTTGTCTACACCTCCCATAGTTTTGTTGTAGTCTAATAGAACAAGCGGCCGACCATCAGCAGCAGTCCCCATGATCTGGTTGGTCGACAGAAGATGGACTGTGCGTTTGTCGTGGAAGGCAGTGGTAACAAGGTTTCCTTTCTGGAGCTGTATTAGTTCTCCTTTCATCTTCATTTTTCTCTTCATGGCAGGTGGCAGCCCTTTCCTGTTAGACATATTTGTCCCACACAGATAGGTTCCTTTCTCTGACAGAAGCTCTGCCAAATCCACAGAGTTAAAAAAGCGATCAACATAGAGGTGATGCCCTTTACCAAAATGAGGACTACACAAAGAGTCTACAACTTCAAAACCAAGTGGCTTTCTTGGATTTTTGCGTCTGGCTTTCCCTGTGTAAACATCATATCCTAAACAATATCCAAGTCGTGCGTCACAAACATACCAAATTTTGATACCCCACTTGGTAGGTTTAGCAGGCATGTACTGTTTAAAACTGAGCCGTCCTTTGAAGGCAACCATGCATTCATCGACACGCAGATCCCTACTGACCTGAAAATATTCATATAAAGTCCTCTGTGTTACTTGAATCACGTTCCTAACTTTAAAAAGCGGATCATAATTTTCACTGCTCGAGGGGGTGTAGCAGAGGTGTCTCTGCAGTGGAAATAACGACTGAGGTTTTTAAATCTCTGAATCGTCATGATTCCAGAGACCCATGCATCATTGAAGCGCCTATCTTCACTTCAATACATCCAAAGTTGTGTCTGTTGTTTTATTTCAAAGATGATTTGGATTGCGAGGAAAGCTTCTGTTTAGAATTCTAATGATGCACTGCTGAGTATAGCGATAAGTTTCCTCAACAAGGATTGTGGGGAAAGCAATCGGGAACATGAGCTAAAAGAAGTCAAGAGGACATGCGTGAGGTCCAAGATTGTGCTGAGGCCCAGTGAAATCCTGGATGATGATGTCAGTAGCCTCTGGACTCCAGTCACCATCTTCTTCATTGGGTGCAGGTGCAGCAGCCTGTGCATGCTGCTGCAGCAACTTCAGCACCATCGTCGTCAGGCTCAACATCCTGTCAAATGAAAAAAAGAGAAAAAGATAGTCAGTTAACCTTAATTTCCTCTTTGCTTAACTCCCCTCTCCTCCCACCCCACCCCTTCTCTCTCTCTCTCTAGCACTCTCATACATACACTGGACAAATTAATTATTTATTATATAGTTTTTTCCGATCAAATGTGAACATAACAAGTACAAATGCAACAAAGAAAGAGCAAACGTAACATAGAAAACTCAAATGTGACAAAAAGTGCAAATGTAAAAATAGAAAGTACAAATGTGCGCAAACAAAGCTCAAATGTGAAAATAAGATGCTCAAATGTGACGGAATGCAGAATCAAAAGAAACATTGCAAGTTCAAATGTGACAAGAGCAAAATAACTTGAATAACGGATGAAAATAGAAATTGTAATGAAAAGAAATATTAAAGAGTGAGTTACATAAAGCATCATTTTTTATTTGTTTTCTTTAAAACTGAAATACTTGAATCCGAACAAACTGTGTCGGTCAACGAATTTCATCTCTCTTTGAATCACATGAGAATGTCTTCTAGACCGAAACACGCTGGCAGGTACGCCTGCATGCCCCTGAAGGCGGCCTGCATTCTGTCCAAAGTTACCACTGCGGTGCCTTGCTCAGCAAGCTGTCCTAAAGTTGCCATTCTCTGTTGATGGTCCTCTCTCAAAAGTTGGTCTCGAACTTCAGCTAAACTGTCTTTAATGTTGCCCTTCCACAAAGCAAATGCATTTTCGCATATATTTAGGAACGGTGAATATGGTGGGAGGTAGCGTAGAGCAAAGTTTTGTGGAAGGGGCAGGTTAACTGCCTGCCGATGGGCTGGGGCGTTATCAATTATGAAGCACGCATGCAAAGGAAGGTACAATCTGCATACTGTGCCAATGATTCATTGAAGCTGTCATGCCTCCCTCCGTGAGTTCATGGTAAATTAGGCCGCCGACATTGCTTACAGCGAAGGTCATAGTTAAGTTTGGTCCTCTGCGCCCCTGTACAACACGCACAGCTTGCCTCCCCCGCACGGCTCGACCGTGCGTGCGTTTCGTCCAGATGTTGATTCCTGCTTCGTCAATGAAAATGAATTCAGTCTCTTGAACTTCATGCATAAGCCAAGTGGCGAAAGCGTGTCTCTGTTTTGTGCGATCCGAATTTCTCTCTGCTGGCGCATCTTCAAGCTTCTTAGTTGTTATGAGAAGCCCATCCAGAATACCGCTGATTGTTGTTTGGCTAACTGCAGGTGATTGTGGTAGGCGGGTGCGTAATTCCCTATTGATGTTGCGAATGGTGAAGTCCGGGTGGTCTTCTACCACAGCACGGACCACAGCACGCATAGCATCAGTCACCTTGGCGTGTCTATGGCCACCTCGAGGTCTTATGATTTCTCCATGGTTCTGCTCCGCCCGCTTGACAATATTGTAGGCTGTTGTCCTTTTAACGTTTAACAGTCTTGCGGCGTCGATGTAGTCTTCACCTCGTACATAGGATTCGTAAATGCGTCTCTTGTCGTCAATGTTTATTTTTGAGTACACTGGAGCCATTTCTATAGTGGCCTTCCGCTCACTGCTTTTGGAAAAATGATAATTTCCTTGGTTACGCGGTTTCATCACATTTGTGCTTTCTACGTCACATTTGA
The DNA here is from genome assembly GCA_033675545.1 of Elysia crispata. NCBI lineage: Eukaryota > Metazoa > Mollusca > Gastropoda > Plakobranchidae > Elysia > Elysia crispata. Next base: position 56,469 of record JAWDGP010005392.1, on the reverse strand, counting down.
TTTGAGATTTGTGTTATATTTGATGCTGCTAAGTTCACATTTGAACTTTTTGTTGGGCTTTTTTGGTGCGGACAAATCAATGTCATATTTGACTTTGCTATGTCACAAAAATGTTTTAAAGTTACATTTGAGCTTGCTATGTCAAATTTGAAACTTCTATTTTCACATTTGACCAGAAAAAACTATAATTTCTATTCTTATATATGGAGGGAGAATCCCTGGTAATGATATTAATGAAATAAAAATATGCTTGTAGATTAATGGAAGTTACATTCTGATATAAAAGCTCTATATGATTTAACTTTTAGAACTAGACTAGAGCAAAAAAACAAAAAAGACATGATGGTTACTAACACCTCGATGTTTTAGATCTATATCTTTGTATAGATTAATTCTAGCTATTTTTTTAATTATGTGGATAATCTAGCTTAGATCTAGGCGATTTGTTGTGCTAAGAAATGAGATGGGTGCTGATACTAGGACTACACAGTAAAATTAACAGGATGAGGCTGAGAGCCATCGTGGATCATAGTCCTTGATCTAGATACTGTACTCATGAAATCTAAATCTAGTCAGCTTAAGACAAGTCAGGTTAAAATTTTAAAAAGGAATCCAGCATACAGCTTTAGAATAAGTTTTTATCTTTTTTTCTTTTATGATCTAGATCTAGATGCTAGATCTACCATCTGGCTTTGTTATGGCCAAAGATACAAGACTAGTCTAAATCTAGATCTAGATATCGGAGGCCTCTATCCTGTGACTCGATTTATTATTATTAGATGGGATACATACCTCAAGGAAGTCATTTTCCGGGCTGATATCAACATCAGATTCATAGTCCAGTTCGGTATCGCTATTAACATCAGCCATCATCACTCAAAGAAAAAGGAACAAGACTTGGTACGATCGCTAAGTAAGAGCAAGAAAACTAGTGTAGCACAGAACAAGTGTGTTGCAAGACTGAGCCTTTGTGCTCGCAAGGGCTTCCCTGCAGAGGCGAATCCTGTGGATTTCTGGGTCAGGAATCATTCAGTTATATTTAGAATGAAGTAAGATTCTTTTTTTAGCTGATTAAGACACCTTTCGGTCTTATAGAGGGAAATCTCCAAGCCGTATTTGGCCGGTTTGAACAGTGACCAGGGGTGTGTTGGGCGGCCGTATTTGGCCGGGTGACACAGAAGGCTGTGATAAGTGTTTGGCCAGGTTATACAGGAAAGGGTTAAGAGAGTTTTGGAATCTTCGGTGACAACTTCACTGAAGCCCAGATTGATGAGCGAGCCGTCTGAGAGTGTTATTTGTTGTCCAATGTGTTGGCGCTTTTGTCGGCTTGTTCCATCAGTGTGCAGTGTCACACCTGAAGAGTAAAGAACTTTTTCTGTAGCGTGCACCTTAGATAGGACATGAGCTTTATCACTGATGTTTTCTGCCGTTGACGCCGAAGGTATATTCAATTTTTGCCCAAACAGGTTCCGCGATACAACATGGTCAAGCATTTAGATGCTGCAACACCAGCTTCTTGAAGGGCAAGCAAGGTGAGGCGAGTGTTATTGGAAAATCTGTTACAAAGTTTCTCTCTTGTAGTAATCGCATGATGACTGTCGGGTATAATTGCCTTAATGGCCAGTTCATCCAAATTTGACTTTTTTTTTGTCTCATCCTTTCGCTTGTTAGCTTGAGATGGCTCACCTTTTTTTTGTAACGAGAGTTTTTCATGTTTGCTATCTGCTAGCTCTTCTTCATACTGTTTGACTTGTTTTTTCAAATCAGAATCAATTGATGAGAGATGCTGATTTCTTTTTTTAGGCGATAGTTGCTTTTGTATACTGAGGATTTTGTGAGTTCATTTTGGGTGTCGAGCCTCTCAGCTGTACTTTCTAGTTCAATCCTCAAAGAGTCATTCTCTTTTTCAAGAGAAAAAATTCTTTCTAGTGCTCTTTTGAGACGTTCTTTAGTCTGCTCTAACTTATGTACCAAAGATTCTCGTACAGCAGAAGGTGCGCTAGATTAAGCAGACCTTAGCAAACTGGAGGCTGGGGTTACTGTGGAAGTGAACGTAACAGTGGTTGGAGTTGAAGGGCAGAAAGCAGGTTTTGAAGAACTGCACACTGCCGAAACGGAAATCGAAAGATCAGATGTTGCAGTCTATGCAGAGGGGCAAGTGACAAGCATTGCTGAGATGGTGGCGGGAGGCATTACAGTACATGTGATAGGCTTTGAAGAAGGGCATACCACAAAAGTAGACTCTGCTCGTGATGCAGAGGAATCTGAAGATGAAGCAACGATGACAGGCGGTGCAGAAAGCTGATTTGCTGGCTGCATGTTTTGAACTGCTATTGTAGAAACTCTTGAAGTTTTCCTGGAGGCAATCTTTTTTTTTTGTTTTTCAGCAGTTTCTTATGCTCGTTAGCAATTTTGGAAGCTTTCATCCAAACTGTTTTAACAGGGTCCACAACAGTCTTTGGCCCATTCCATTCAGAGAATCAAATTTTGTAAAAAGAGTAAAATATGTCAAAATGGTTTTAAACACATTTTATCATGAATTTTAACACCTTAACCTACTTGCCCAAGGACAATTTTAGTCTGATTCACCCTTTTATATCAATTTTTTGAGTTACTCAAATTGCAAAGTAAAAAAAATGTTTTAAAAAGTAAACACAAGCACAATTTTCAACTTCAGTATTTTATTCCAAAATTTTAATTTTTTTTATAAATCAAAGTTTGTATGCCAAATAACAGTCAAGGGTTTACTATGACACAATCAGATATTATATTTTTTTAACATTTGAACGAATCAATAACTTGTACTTCTGTTATCAAGGTGTTGTAATTTCCGTGACATAAAAACAGTATATTTTTATGATAGAAAAAAAAGTAATAGGGCAAGTTAAAAACAAGTTCAGATTTAAAGTAAGGGTAAATGGAGAAATCAATCGTAAAAGTGATGTTGAGATAAAATGATAAACTTTCGCCCAATCCTGAAACAAAATCTTGTAGTTGTAAGTTACGTAACAGGTATTGTAATTTATGTGACAGTGCTTTTAGAGACAGGCAATGTAATTTAGACCACTGTGATCAAAATAAGTATTGTAAGAATGTTTGATATAGATGTTGATCAAGTTATTGAAATTTGAATTGGTTTCTGTGACCCACAGGAACAGTTGGATTTGTCTTTCTTAGTATTTGAGGATATGTGTAGTAAATTTTGTCAGGTCTCGTTGGCCACTTGCAGACTCCCCCCAACTGTTCCTCCAGGACACTCACTTCGCATCTGTCGTCCATTACTGTTAAAACCTCACCATAATACTGTTTCCCATCATACTCAACCACTACCCACTCTTCCACTGCACAAGCACCTTCACCTTTTTCACTGTCAGTTTCTGTTGTGATCTCAAACACTGCATTTTCTCTTTCCAAGTCATCCTTGAACCCTAACAGTTTTCCACCTTTCAGCGCCATACAATAAACACTCCTTATACCTAGAGCATCTCTAGAGCATCTTTAGTGCTCCACAAAGATGAGTCCACTGACTCTATTTCTTTTTCCCCCACATACAAACCACAGTCTTCTCCATCAATAATTTGGCAATCTCAGAGAAATCATGTGCGCTCTGGGCAACCACTTTATTGCTCTTACTCATGACTGCCTTTCTCACTAAAGTCTTTGCTCTTCCACCTATACCATCAACAATGCTCTTTCTATGGGAAGTGGCAGAATAGTTCCCTGAAGTTCTGTATTTGTAAGTTAAACTCCTTTTTCAGCATGTCCAACATTTTGACACAAAATTTGTTTTTAAACTCTGCAGATGGTCCATCTGAAAATATTGAAAACTTATCACACAGTTTTCTATGGTCTACAATGCTCAAAAATTTCTTAAGAAATATTATCGCGCTGTTTTTTCCTTTATCCTTACTTTCTGTCACAAAATCATATGATGAGTCGTATTGACCCACGCTAAAAAATGCAGCTGTAAACAAATTTACGGACTGCAGTGACCACAGTGCACTCTGTACTTCGTTTTGATACTCGCATGAGTAAGCCATAGCAAAGTCTATTTGCAGTATACTCTGATCTTTTGCCACTTTCATCTTTTGAAATAAATCACTCTGGATCCTCTTAATCCTAACATGCTCCAAAACTACTTCCCAACCAGGCACAACCTCATCTTCCAACTGACACACCCCTCTTTGACTTTTTTTAACTATCTGTCCAGTATTCCCATCTTTCTCCCACATTTTCCATGTCACAGGAGTAGCCTTTTCACTGTTCTCTCTTGCTTTTTCAAATAGTTTCCCATCTTTACAGATAGCACAAGGCCCCATCCAGTATGCACCCACTAGATTGTTGCTATCACATAAAGAATCTGTCCAAAAGTTGTTGCCATAACTAATTTTCAGAGCCTTGAGTTTCAGGATATGGTTTTCATGCGTGGAACACTTACACTGATACTTATAATCTGGATCTTCTTGAGGAGGTATGTTTTGATTGTCAGAAAAATGCAGAAATTTCAACAATTGAAACCGGTCCTGGTTGAAGTGATCCGCAAACCACAGCATCTTTTGGCTTTCGCTGATACTGTCCCAGTAGGCAAACAGTTCTGGTTTTTTGTTGAGGCCCATGTTCATAATCACTGAAAGAAAACTTTCATTTCCTCGGCAGATGTCTGTCCCTGTTTTATCCAGTTATGGACTCTAGAACGGGGATGGGTCGTCAGATAGTCTGTATGAGCCTCTATCCATTAATCCACATAACCATTTGTCTCCGTCACTATGATGTTGATAATTCTTTCATTCAAAAACAGTTTGAAACAGTGAACTGGTTAAGAGTCCACTGGTATATTTATCTTTGGACCCGGAGTGGCTGTAAATTCAAGGACAGGTGGACCAGAATCCGGGTCTACAATGTTCATCCAGAATGCAGCATCCCCACTTGGACCAGGTTTCTCATCAGCCGACTCACTCGTATCTGATTGATAAAATCAATGACAAAAATTTTTTTTAGCTTAGTCCAAAATCTAGATGTAGACTAGACTAGATCTAAAAGATAGATTTAGGCATGATCCAAAAAGAATTTTTACAAAAGTGAACAAACAATCAATAACAAAATTTGTAATTACGATGTGCTAAGAAAAAAAAATTGCTTATCCCCTCCCTTTCCAGAGCACACACACACACAAAACAAAAGCTACCATTGTCAAAGAGACATTCAAGACTCATTTTGTCTCTTTAGTAAGCAGAAAATATCTATCAAATACCTAAAAAGACACAATAAAAACGTCATACTAACCTTAATCGTCATCACTAAAATAGTCAATCTCTTCATCAGATGTATCCCCATCTTAAGGGTCGTCTTCAAAATCCATTTTTGAGGGCAAAAATCGGGTCTTTTTTTGACAGAAAAAACTCACAAGACAAGCCTAGTTTCTCTTTCACCGGAATACGGAAGTGGCAGCAATAACATCAATCCTGGACTAAATGAAAAATGGCGAAAAGAAAGATAGGGTTTGTCAGTCCGAATTCGACCCCAACGCAGTTAGCAGCTCAGGTCAAATTGGACCCCAATGCAGTTAGCGGCTCGGGTGGAATTCGACCCCATTGCATTCTAGTAGTTAAGCCGATCTATTTGATTAAAAAAAGATATCGTCCTTAGTTGGTAACCTTATCAAAGGCGAACTATTTGTAATTTTTATTTCCCGTTTGAGGGGCTGATGGAAAGACAATAAAACAGTAGATAAACATTGTAAATAGAATAATCCGTCTCATATGGAACATGATGTCAGAAATCAAGGTCGAGATGGTTGACTTAGTAGAAGAAGCTTCACAAACTGTCTAATAATAGGACTAAGAGTGCCTTTTTGTAGCTTGATATTGGTAGCTATCTTGAATTTTTAATCTTTTCATCCCTGAATGATATGTCTTTTTCGTAGGACAATTTAAGCAAAAATTATAAAATATAGCTCTACTACTTGGATGGGAGGAATTAAATAGGCAAGGCATAGACCTAGCTCATGTTTGGCACTTTTTTACAATATCGAGGTCGTTGCGATGGGGTACAGTTCCTCAGTCAAAACAAAGGATAAGTAAAACTAGAACAAAAAAATGAAAGAGATTAACAATATCCTCCTTGATCCCAATGAAGTCACCATAAGTAAAAATAGAGTATCGCAGCACAAAAGATAGGTCTACACTTAGTTCCAGTGACTGGCGCTGAGATGCATTGGGGAAGAACTGATGCGATGGTTTTCGTAAACCGCGGCAAAGCTAAAGGGGATTGTTCTACGTGAAACAAAGGCGCTCCGCGTGATTTCAACCAATTATGTTGATTCATTGATATAATACAGTTCAGAGGCTGTTCTTTCTTCTGGTACCAAATTTGTAAGATTTTGTTATTGGTTAAATGTCGATATTTTGTTTTAAAAATAGCGATTTTTTTAAACCTGCCGTAACACACTTTCAAATTTGTAGCACAGGATTGGAAAAATCATCCTCTCTACTTTTTTTCTGGTCTTTATTTCAAACCAATCCAACCATTTGACGTGCAGGGGAAAAAAAGAGACAGCGCGAAGTGGCCATTTTGCCGATAAATACAGCTACACGAAAAATTGTGTTAATTTGTTTCACTTATTATTATTGCTTTACTGTGATACTACAAAACAATAGCTGAAGAAACGAGGAAAACGTTCATATAAAAATCAATATACTTGAAGCCAGTTATCCATTAACAAAAAGGCTTGAAAGATAGCGATTTTGTAGACAACTTTTTGCCTTTTTACACCCCTGCCGGGGTGGTTTGGGATACCTAATTTCAGAATCGAAAATACCCACAAATGTGGCTTCAAGTTAACCGTATCAAAATTAATATAAAGTCTACATGCGTAAGACTTTCCAGAAGTGGGTAGTAAAACTGGTATGGGAGCAGGAAAATGTCTGTCTCTGTGCATCTCACTTCATCATCTGTAACATCGGGTGCTCGAGGTGTTCAGCTCTCAGATATCCACAATAGAATGACAGCCTCTAAAGAGTTCAACAACGGCTTTGAATAGCCATTCATTTTTGCCAGCATAAAAACATTGCAGATACTCATCTGCATGAGATGAAAAAACAGTTTCTTTGCCCATTTCAGAGATATGCTGCAGCAGTCATATGGTTAAGTAGTTGATCCTGTTTATCCACCCCGCCCATTTTGTGGTTGTAATCATGATAGACTTGGCGGTTTTATTGTGACATTCCTTCTACGATTTGGCACACTGAGTTCCTCATGTCCATGGCTTGTGGACAAAAGGTAGACTATTATTGTGCTTATGAACTTTGTTGCAGTTATTATGCCATCACCAGAGCAACATATGACGATCCCTCTGATATTGAGCATTTGTCCCTGCCATGGTGTATTGTTCCACATGCTAATGTCCTTTTCTCAAAGAGGTAAAGGTAGAGCCTGACATTGCTATACCAGTTGTCCATGAATGCATATCCTTTGTTTAGCAAGGAATATGTCACATAGACAACAATCTGCTCACTTATTGAGAGGTGATGCGAATCCTCTGGAATGACATTGCGAGTATAAGCAGTGCGGTCATCCTTGCCTGAATAAATTGTGATGCAAAAGTCAAAACCAAGGCACATGATGAAAATTTTACATACATTATTTTGGCATTTTTGTACTCCTCCGTGTTCTCCTAAATGCACTTCAAATTTTCAAAATATCTTAATTAGAAGCTGAGATATTGCATTTTAAAGACAGAAAATGACCCAAAGTAGGAACTGAGAAAATTGCGTTTAAAGTTTCTCCTTTTTATTTCATGCTGTATTTACGTGTAAAGCATTCAGAAACATATCAAATATTAAAGAAAATACATATATGCTCTGTAGCAAACAGAAAACATAACATGGGCTTAAAAAAAATCAAGATTTTTTATTAAAAAAAAAATATTGAGAAAATTTGAGAAGTACCTTAGTTTTATGAATTAATGGTTCACAACCTTTCATATGACCAAAAATTATAAGAAAAGTTATCCATGTTTCAGATAAAGTTAGATACAAACATACATGTATGCTATTGCTAATATTTTTTTTCCTTTTCCCTTTCGTTTTTTTCTCCTCTCTTAATTTAATTGTCTGCCCTGTCGCAGAAAACTGTCCTTGTTCTGTTGGCGTTTCTTCAATCCTCCTCACCCTCAATTGTCTTGTGCCTCTTGGTCTTGGAGAATCAGGCAAGAGTGCTACAACTCGCTGTGACTCATGAGTTGCAAAATGTAAAATAATTACAAAATCTTCTACGATCATAGCAGCCTGGCCATATCATCATCTGTAGAGAGTCCAAAAAGTAATGGGCTCAGCTGAGCTGAAAAAGAAAAAAAAAAAAAAGGACTCAAGCTCTGTGAGTCATATGGCAGCACATTCACTTCACATAAAAAATTAAAAAAAAAAAAAAAAAAAAATAACATTCACTAAATTATACCTGATTTAAAAAAAAAAAAAAAAAATTAAAGCCTGACTTCATAAGATAAAATCTATACAACTGAAGTAGAACAATAGACAGAGCATAAGATCCAGAAGAATGTTATTAGATTGTACTGTGAACTTAAGATCTAATAAGAGTTCAGATCTTTTAGTTTTACTATTGTTTATTGTTACATGAAATCTAAAGCTGGTTAACATTCAAATGGGTCTTGATCTAGGTCCTAAATGACTGGCATTCTTTATTTCTGCCGAAATCAATTTATTGTATATCCGTCATCCCTTTAACACTATCCTATAGACAAGATTTAGAGTAGAGTCAAGGTCTAGCTTATAAGAGTTGAGCAGTCTTACGTTCACAGTCTCAAACTGCGGTCTTCATTCTAATCTAGATTCTAGATGTAGATTCTGAATGTTACAGCCCAAGTTTGCAAATGTGTTCCGAATTGCTAAAATTTCAATCTAGATCTATATATATTGACTCATATTATTCAGTTCATTGGTGTTATGATGGATCTAGAATCTTAATTTGGAATGCAAGAAATGATAAGCTAGATCTAAATTTAGCTCCCCAACTCGCCGTCATTTTCATTGTCATCTGAGTTTTTCTGTGTGCTGGCAATGATACAGGTACCCTTCACTGACCATTCCAACTTTGAACATTGAAACTCTTGCATTGCTTTTGAAAAAAACTGAAATTCCTTCGTTTTTTGTTGATTTGAAAGATGTGAGACAATCCTTGTCTGCCATTTTGGATTAAGTAAACCAAACTGTAACCAAGGCCAATCCAGAGATGCGGCTTCAAATTTTGTTCCCAAATAAATATTTCCAACCATTAAAGTGTATGCTTGAACCTATTTTACTGTTCAAAGATAGATTATGGTATGTTTAGAAGCTGAAATTTAAGCTACAACGCGTAAAAGAAGACACAATCGCAACTTAAGCAGAGAGCATCATTCGTGAAGAGGGGTATGAGATGCGCATTAATTCTACCATGACGTAGAACACATATATTCCTGCGCAGTGCTTCTCAATGAATGGCTGTGGGAAAAACTAACATTTTGATATATAATAGTAGGGGGTTACTGTGTTTTAGGTCACCAGAATAAGGAGGTCAATTCAGACATATTGAAAAATCATCGATTTTGTCCAAAATTTTGCAAGACAATGCTTCAAAAAACACTTTTAAACACACATTTATAACAAAAAGTTGCTTATATGCTTTTGAGAAAAGAAAGGAAAATGGTTTAAGTTTCTTCCGAAACCAATAGCTCTGAATATGCAGAATTTGACCTGGCCTTCATTTTTGCACTATTCTCATTTGTAGAGCTAGCGACATGTGCTGTGTTTTCGCCTGGCACATCACAATTTTGAATCTACAGCTGTACCCACCACTACCTTCTTCTGAACCATCTGATTCACAGCAAAGGTATAGGTTGATTCCAAATCGAGACCTCTTATTGGGAATATACTGTCTGGTTATCAATCACCCATGACGCGGCTCATACACTTCTTGATACTTTTCAAACAGATGATCAAGAACTGGTCTTATTTTGTGTAGCCTGTCATAGTCTGGATCATTTGTTTGAGGAGCTTGAGTATTGTCATTGAAATTTGATATCTATTCATGTTCATTACTAAGCTTTAGATGGATTAGCATTGCTAAATTCTCTGGTGCTCCACGAATGGGCAAATGGTATTTTCACCAAGCCAGTGAGTGTAGTGAATACTAAGATCTTTTTCATTTCTTCAATATTGGTATCTTTCCAATCATGCACCCTTGAAAACTGAGGTAGATTGTCATTCTGGACCAGAAATTGATGTGCATAAAGATTAGTCTGAATTACAAGGTGATTCATAAGATCTCCATTGAAGAACAACTCAAAATAATCAACAGGCTTGAATCCATCTCTATACCCTTTATTCCTGGATTGCCAGTAAACTCTATACCATTATCAAGATTGTGGCCAGCATCAGCCCAATTCAGAACAGGGTCTTGCCTATTTGCTGGTGTAGGTCTATCATGACCACGTCCAAGCCCTCTACCTCAGCCTCTAACTTCGCCTCTACCTTGGCATCTAGTCTAACTCTTTGTTCTACAGGCTTTTCAAAATCTGCACCAGATGTTGAGTCATTGCTAGATGTCCTCTTCGTTTTGTTTGTAGCTCAAAATCCTCATCCAAATCATCCAAAACAATGATAAGGTTGAATCAGCTGCACTTTCCATTTCTAGATCTAAATCTGGGAGTTCATCTTGTCCACAGAGGTGCTAGGTCCTGGATCATCTATAAAATCTCTGAGAATGGGAGGCACTTCAGCCCTATTCACATCTAGATCTATGTCCACTTCTTCCTCCTCATCATAAAAGTCTGCATCACCACTATGATTGTCATTCAAAATCTCTTCCAGAGCCTTACCCAACTTGTCCTCACAGGCGCCATACTCATGCTATGATCGTCTGCAACTGACAAACAACAGCGGACAAGCCGAGCATGTTTCACTTTCAAAATAGCTTTGTAACGCAAGGGAAATCGCCCAAGATAATATGGGAAGATTTCTTGTATCGGTACTTTCCCGTTGATGTGGAAAAATTGTAAGAAATAGGCCTGTCGATTTGCCAGGCTCTATAGGCAAGCACATTTGACCTGTTAAATTGACGGGCCATAGGCACTGAAGAGGTTAATGAAATCAAATGAATTATATTGGAAGTCTTTTATTGTTTTGTTTACACATACTTCACACACATACATACTCTTTTCCAAACCAAGCCTGTGAAGACAGAGAGAGAGAGAGAGAGATGTATGTATATATGGGCAGGTGGTCACAAAAACTGGAAAAAGACACAGATACTATGAGATAGGCAAGGATACACCACAGACAGGCAAGAGGGAAAGAGACAAACAGATTGAGTAAAAGAACATAACATAGGAAAGAAAGAGAAGTAAAGCTAGAGTATATTGGGAAGAGGCAAAATTGAGAAAAGAAAAAGACAATTTCGAAAGGTGAAAAGATAGGAAAATAGGAGGAAAGAAGAAAATAGAGAAATACAGAGGTTAAAAGTTGGAAAAAGAGACAAGAAAAAAAAAGGGGATACTAAGTAAGACTAATAGTAGTAAGAGTTGAAAATAGAAAAATATTGTAAATAGCCTGTTTTTGTACCTGAAGTAGGGTGTTCCTATCCATTATCAAAAAGAAGAAAGTTCTTGATACAAGCAGTTGATTATCCATGAGTTTGAATCATGTTACATAATTATGATAATATTTATAAATAAACTAAAATTAGTGATGTATAGATCCCTTGCCTCTTTGGAAAATACTTTGTACGGTAACTCAAGTGATTTAAGGCACAATGCAAAATGAAAAAAAGTATTCTTAAAACATTAAATTTTATGTAAACAATTATTTACACATGTTGGAAACTTAGTTCTTGATTGACATTGGGCGCCACACCTAAAGAGGAGTGACTATAACCCCATTTAGTGCCAGTTGGCGCCTTATTGCTCTCATGTAATCCTAAACAGAGTGAAAGATCTTGTGGTATGGTTGAATACAGAGAGGAACTTTGCCATAAGGAACACACTTACATAGCTGCCAACCTATAAAACGAGTTTAGTACATCTTTGCGTTTTCAAGTACGCATGTCTGTACCTGTGCTAAAAAATATGTATTCTGCAATATCCGGCAGCAAATCGGACATAAAAATAAAGTTGTTATTTTGTGCTTGTTCGACTGCTCATTGTTTTTGCAGAACAGCCATTTACTTGAAATAGCCAAGAAGTAACAGCTTAAGTTTGTAAACATTTCAAAGCTTGCATTTAAGTCAATATTGATACATGCACTTAAAAGGCTACATCATCTACTAGGTTTTCAGTGGCTAAATCTATTTATCGCTCTACAAATCTGTACTTGCCTTTTCAAAGTTGGCAGGCATTCACCAGTATTTGCTTTCATGTCTATGCAGGTATTTCTTGGCTCCCGCTATTTTGTCATTGAATTGAATTGTGCACACTTCACAGTTTGTTGTTGGAGCAACCTTTTTTCTCCGATGGTGGGATTGGGATGAAATTATTCCAGTCCTTTGATGATGACGTGCTGTCCATCTATGACTGAAGGGAGAGGGTTATCAAGGACTGACACATCCAAAAGTTGCTCCACCAGTTTTATGGTGAAATTCAGCATGGAAAGCCTTTTTCCTTTGCTGGATGTAGTGCACGATGAAAGACTGCACTTTCATCAGGTGTGTGGCTGCCCTTTTCCACCACTTCATCATTTTCTTTTTGAAATTATAAATGAGGAATTCATCAATCCCTTTATATGCATTATAGTCATGCACCTCAGCAGGTATGATGACTGGCTCCTGCTTTCTACTGTTGTGCTTGCCTGTGTTTACTTCGTCCACAGCATGTGAGGTTGAAAGAAGATAAACTTTTTTATCGCAATATTTCATTACCATTATATTATCTTTTCTCCTAAAGTCTTGACTCAGATCTGTTGAGCTTCTTGCTGCGCAGATCTTAAGGAATTCCCTTCCAGTTTGAACGCAGGTTGCCACTTGAGGAGGTGCTTTTAGCTTTCAGCTTTTGAAAAAGCGGAATGCTAGAAACAAAATAGTCCGTTTAAATGCAGTGCCCTTGGCATGAAAATCTGCTTTGTTTACGCACCACATTTGCCCCATTATATCTTTTTCAGGCCTGTAGCCTTTTTTACCCGTATATCTTCATTCAACTAACATAGCCATTCTCTGCATCACACAGCATGTACATTTTTTTACTATATTTGTATGGTTTGCTGGAAATATTGTTTAAATTGCAGATGACCCTGTCATGGCATCATACTTTTGTCGACTGACATGTTCTTGCCAGTATAATAAATTTCTGCAAATTTTTGCTCATGGGTCAATCAGAAGCCTCAAGTTATGGAGCTTGTTAGCATCTTCGGCATTCCTGTCTCAGTGTCTGGCAGCATGTTGTCGTTGAGGTACAGAAAACCTGTTGCAAGCCATGCTCTGACCAAAAGGTGGCGTGTACAGCACAGGATGGGTGGAAGCTACAGTTTATCAGTGATGCCGTAAAGGAAAACCTCCATTTCACAAAGAGTGACAGGTTTCCAATCAGTGATCTTGGTTGAAAATTTTCATATTTTTTAAAACTTTTTTCTTTATTTTTGCATTCTCATACACAATAAGGTAATGGTGCACACAACAAAAATAAAATAAGTAAAAAATATATCACCAATTGTATTTTTTTTTGCATAGTCACTTGAGCCTGATGGTAGTAACCTACTAAAAAGCCTATATCAATGCAGATAGAATGCTAAATCACTAATAAGTTATAGTATAGATTTACATGCATGTATAGAAGGCCTTACTGCGGATGACGGAAGATAGGGACAGGTGGAGAATCATTATCGCCGATGTCTGTTCCAGACAGGGCATTTGAGACATAGAACTTAGAAGGCCCAAAATGTAAACCACAAAATAAATCACCTGGAATAACTACTTACATAAAATAATGAAAGCAATATTTGTTGTACAACTTCCAAGTCAATCTTTTTTTCTTCAAATGAAGTTCTAAAGTGAGTTAAGACTAATTAAAAATATTGTGAGCCCTGTTCTTCTTTTCATCATTCAACTACCCAAAAAACCTAGATTTTTTTCCTTATATGTAAGCGCTGTAAGTTGTGCGCTATGTCGGCCAGTTTAGATATAGACCTACACTATCTTGAGCACTCATTAAAAAAAAATTGATCTTATATTAATCAGCTTCTCAAGACTAATATAGACCTACAGTCTAGTTCACCTAGATACTTAGCTCTTGGAGGTTAGATTGAAGGCTGATGTCAATGTTAGACTTGTGGTCTAGCTCTGTATCATTGTTGTCTGCTTCCATAATGACTTTTCCATACTTTAAAACAATATGAAGTTGTAAAAAAATTACAAGGCCCAGAGAACTTTGATTAGATTGAACAAAAAGCTGAATGCACTGGTTGAGAACCAGCATGTTGCAAGCCTGAACACTGAGTCTTTCTCAGGGTTCCATTGTATGGGAAATCCCCCCCATATATATCTGGGTCAGGAACCATTTTCAGTTTCATTTAGAAGAATGCAATATTCTATTCGTAGCAACGTTTAGCATCATTTGTGTTCAAAATAGAACAGACAAAGAAAGTGGTGTGTCACAGCTGGATTTGGCAGGGTTAACCTGTGTCAAGCTTGTTAGTGTATGGCCAGATCTTGCCACATTAAACTCTAGACTCAGGTCTGGCGACAACTGTCACAAATCCTCTCAAGAGCTTCAATATCAGCACCTGAAGCAGTATCTTACATCTCACACAGTACCATGAAGCTCAAAGGTCACAATACACCCACAGCTCTTCCCCTTCCCCAACAGTATTACGGATAGGACAGATTTCGTTTTCTATGTCATTATCGCTATCCTTGGAGTTCTCATGATGCCTACATTTCCTGTCTTTTCTTTTTGAATTTGTGCTATCTTTGAGTTGCGAAACTGCGAGGACAGTTGTTTTTTTTTTTTCTTGGCTGCCTCTTCTTTCAGCCTTTGAAAGGTGAGACTTTCACCCTATAAAAATCCTAAGATTCAGGCAGATTATCCACATCCAGAGGACTGAGAGAATCTAGGCTGAAGCTGCTCTAGGAAATAGTCCCTTTCACTTTCAGAAGAATTTCCACATGCTGTAGGCCGAGAAGCTGAAGCAGATGACGATCTCATTTGTTATTCAGCATCTTAAGTTGTTGAAGGACAAGAAGCTGTAAGTAAAAATAAATGGTATTTTAAGTTGGGTCTGGTCCAGAGTGGGGCTTATTGCCCCTCTCTTAACTTATTGGAGATGCAGGTTTTTGATATTATTGATACACTAACAATACCTCTGGACGCAGGATTTTTCTTTATTTAAAAAAGATCACTGCACTTTTGTTTGTTAGTATTTTTTATATTCATTTATTTATTTATTTGATTCTGTTACTTTCAGAAAAAAAAAGTGATTTTGCAATCCATTGTTGTTGTTTTTTTCATAAGTTTTCAATTAGTTGAATTACATGACAAAATGCAAAAAAAAAATAAAAACATTCAAATAACATTAAGGTTAGTAGAAAAGTAAAATCGTACAAACACTGCAAACCAGCCACAAAAAGTCTAATAGGAACATGCAAATTTATATTGAAGTTAACATTGTAATGATCAAATGAGACCCCCCCCCTCAAAAAAAAAAAACAGAATAAAAACTGACAGGGCAGGTCAGAATCCGATCACTGCATGTAGTCTTCTTTGGTGTGGTAGATTTCAAAGCAGCAATGCATTACACTCTCTGCATTTAACCTGTAATAGTAAGTTTTTTGAGTGTTCTTCAGTTTCAAAAGAAGTAGGGTTTTGCTTTGTTCTTTTTTTTAAATTTCATTTGAAGTACTATAAGTTTTCCCATACATTTGTGATGCCGAGAAGAACTGGTCGTATGAGTCTCTAAAGGATATCATTTTGATAATGATTGGGGGGCTCTTAAGATAACGTATTGTAGCAGAACATTATCCATGTAAATCGAGGTAAAGGAAATGATCAAAAAACATTATACATCCTATATTCAGCCTTATAGTAAATATTATGTGGCTGTTGTGTACATTAGAAGTATTTTCACATTATTAATTACAATGTAGATTATTAAGATGCTATGAAAAATTTCAAAATTGCCTCAAAACGATTGCAATTCATTATGGCATTGAAAATTGGCGCAGAGAGGAGATCCTTAGCCCAGTACTGGTGAACTCTGATCCATCAGCAAAATGGCCCCTACAAATATTTCCAGTTCATCTGCTGTCGTGTTCATCCATGTAGCAGCAAGAGAACACTTTTTTTATCTTTTCCCTATTATCTCTGAGAAATTGCTCAGATTTTCTGTTGGTCTAGGTGACCAAAAGGTTCCAGGAATGGCCATTCAAAAATTGTGATGTGTAATCTGAAGGCTGAAAACCTGTGTCATGGAAGTGAATGCCAAATGTGGTGGTGAAATCTGGGATAGTGGTTCAAAGTTCAGATCAGCAAATCTCCACTCATTACCACTTGCATCTTGATCTAAAACACCTGCTTCTCCATTAGCTGCAATAAGTTCATTGTCTGAATCCAACAAGTGCCATGGTTCTGACTGCGCTGGTCTAGATTTAGCTTTCGTCCACTTGCCTTTCCCTTTTCTTTTTCCAAAGGCCGACGCATTTGTTTTAGAACTAGATCTATGTCTAGATCTATCACTGGCAGAATTAGGTCTAGATCGAGGACAGTTCATATGCCCTAGGCCCTACCTTTCTCTTTTTCTCAGTGGGTCTATGTGAATCAGACATTGGGCTGGAACTGTTGCTAGATCTAGATCGACCTATTTAGAAATCATAGTCGCTACCGGAATCAGACTAGGAATGTGCATCATCACTATCACCTTCAGTCAATAATTGTAGCAATTCATCTTTTCGATATAAAGGTTTTAGAACCCCTTTTTTTCTTTTTTTTTTTTAATTCTATCCCGTGTCTTTTTTTTTTGTTTCCTTGGATGACACGTCATTGATCAATAACGTGGCGCACAGTTTTGTAGAGTCCTCAAGAGGACAGCTGGCGCCGCTCATAATCAGGCTGACTGCACAGGAACGGAACAGCCCACATGCAGTGAGGCATCCACAATAAGAACCCCGGTGTGGCTGGAGGCTGGCTGCAGACAAAGATAGGATGAGGAGGGTACATCACATCTGGAGTTGGCCCTTCAACCTGCCGCTGTCTGTGAAGAGAGTGTTTGTTACCCAGACATGGTCCCTGGATGGCAGAGTTCTCAACCACTCTTTCCTTAGTGGCAACTGACTTGAAGCAATGGGACATTCTAAGTAGTTCACATGATTCTTTTCATTTGATTTTTGGAATTATCAGTTACTTACTATTTATTACATTCAATAGTTTCACAGCATGATATTGATATGAGATAATGCCTACCTTGGTTTTGTCTCTGTATGGGATGAAGAGTGGCTTCAAAAACCCACTCAGACCAGTTTGAGTGTTTGTGAAAGAGGGTGAACACACTAAATTAACAGCTCACTTATAGGAACTAAATGCAACTATGAGCAGCAGAACATGTATATTATAATTTACAAAGCTGCCCAATTAGTTAAGCCCATGACAAACCTTTGCGCTCCTTTTCAGCTCTCTCGGCCTGCTGGATCAGCACAGGAGAGTTTCCTCATCCGAGTCGTCTATGAGGAGAATGATATATTAAAATACACATTGGCTTCAATTGTCATACAAAGCCTTTGGTGTATGGAGGGATACCATGTATTCAAAACACTCACCCCCAAACGAAGGCCCTCCTGACACTGAAGTACCTGCAGATGAAATGAGAAAATAAATTTTGTAATATTCATGCGAAGGTTTTTAAATGTCGGTGGTGCACAAATAGCAAATGACATGAATAATTATGCTACAGGTAGCAATCATTTAGAAACATTGTTGCTCTTGGTTCATATTTTTTTAAAATGGTTCTTACCAACAGGTAAAGGAGTGGCATCACATGATGCTGCTGGGGTGGGCCTGGTAATAGCCCTCAGCTCAGCAGCTGCTGCCCTGCAAGTTTGAAAAAAAAAATGTAGGCAAAAATCTTGACAAGTAGTGTGATATTTATTTTGTACCGGTATAAAACATTTTCATGACACAAAACGTGGTATGAACTGACACAAATTTTGATCGCTGATCTGGAATTGCCTGTGTGGTTGGGGCTTTTCTAGGGGAGGTTCGCAAAGCCTATGAGCCTTTTTTGAACATTAAAATTAAAAATAATGTAATAATGTAATGCTGCTTACGCTGGTGAATTCTAATTTTTCAAATGCATTTTGGGCAGCGGGATCAACCATAACAACAAAATAGGTGAAAAGGCCAAAAAATACCAAATGTTCCCTAACAATGTTGAAACTGGGTGATGGAGTTGCTAACATTATTTTGGGAAAATGTCTCGGCAAACTGCTTCTGCCTGAGGTAGCGTTGAAACTCCCCCGTTGGGAAAAACTTCTGCACACCCTTCTTTTTTAACTCACGGGGCCCTGGTCCTCTGTAAGCCTGCCGGGATCCTGAAACTGGCCATTTTTGAGTATTTTTAAAAAATTGTAACTTTTTAATGAGTTGCAATAGAGACTTGAAATTTACTGTGCAGATTATTTGATTTTAGAACTTTCTAAAAGTCTTTATTTTATTTCTTTAGCTTATGTGGTTGATTTTTTTTTATTTTTCAAATTTACCATATATTTACGGAAAATGTGACAAGTCAACAGGCACACACAGTTCAGCACTAGATAACACACTAATCAATACCAAAAGAGCCATTATTTGATACATTTTGAGTTATATTACAAATTCCATGATTGAAAAAATAAAACCCACAACATTTATGACAATATCTCAGAAGAATGGAGGAGAAAAAAAATTTTGAAACATTACAAAATGAATTTTGAAATTTCATTTTCAATGAAAAAAAAAACAATGTTTAAATAAACAAAAGAAAAGAAATTGAACAAAAAAAAAAGTCCATAATTATGGTACAGTGTCTACAAAAAATTTTTTCCTTGAATGAAAATCCTGGAAACAAGGTGTCGCACAGAGGGCAACCTTGCACACAGGGCATCAAAACCTGGTTTCTCGTCGCTTGCAGTCGATTCTTTTCTGCCCCCCTCTGTCCTTTACACTCCTCTGGTAACAAACATGGCATGCCCTGTAGGGTTTGTCCTTCTTGGGGGTAGGAGGAATATTTTCAGGGTAGTGGCTATGCTGAGCGACCAGCCTGCTAGCGGAGCTGAGCTTCGGGGCAGGAGGTGCAGGGGACGCCACAGATCTCCTCCGCTGCTGCTCTGCTTTAGCTGCAAAGAAATTGTGTGACATCTCTGTGCCGAGCTGTATGATTAAATCACCTAGGCAGACTTTGGACCCTGTTTTTTTTTTTTGCAGTACAGTATTTGAGCCTGCACCAAGCACAGGCTGAAGAGATGCATGAAAAGTTTTTTCCACCACTTTTGTGTGCGGTGACGGAGTGGCATGTAGGACATCAACTGGTCATTGCGGTCCACACCAGCCATGTTCAAAACATAATCCTGCACTGCCTCAGGCTTGTCTTTGGTGCTTGTTCTGGTGGTGACTCTCACAATGCTTGTAGGGTCATGGCAAGTGGTGATGATGTACTTGACAACACACAGACCTGCTTTTACTCTGTAGTCAGAGCTGCCTTTGGCCACCGACTGATTGGCAAGGCATTTTGGCATCCCGACCCGATTGTGTCTGACTGTGCCCACACTAACAGTTCCTCTTTCCATGAGCTGATAAGCAAGTGCAGGGCAGGTGTAGTAATTGTCTGTGTACAGCCAATACCCCCTATCCAGGTATGGTTGCATCAGCCGCACACAGACGTCCACCGGCTTATTACTCAGGTTGGGTGCTACATGTGTAATATGTAGTAAAGAGGTTTTTTTTTTCATTGTACAGAACTTTATAATCTGTACCTAATACCTGATTACTGACGTAGCACACTAAGCCTTGACTCCTGATATTTATTCGACCATGGAGGCCCCCGCAGTTGTGGACAGCTTCAGGAATTGATTCCAGCCCTGCAACTGCGGCTCCACAGTCATCAAACTTGGTTTTGTAGATTTGGACATTATCTGAGGAAATTTTACAAATTATAAAAAAAAAATGATTATTTTATCTACCTACCTTGTAGATGGCATCAAAAGTCCAGCTGAATAGACCTACATCTTTGCGTTGACAATATAAACTCAGTGCTTCAAAGCGAAACTCAAATTGGAAAAAATAACAATTCAATGAAATCAACAAGCTGTGCCAATGTAACACCTTCTGTCACTTCCACCATCTGATCGTGATTTTTATTATTTGCAGAAATTATTCTTCACGATTGAACTATAGGGCTCAATTACTTTCTTCAGAGTGTTTAGGTCCAACAGTAATTCACCTCGCAAACCAATTTAATAGCAATACTTGATTCGCTCTTACTCCCTTATTGTAACCCAAGGGCATCGCTATCACTTTATGTTCACTGAACTGTCGGGGAAATAAACTAAAAGTAGCCCTGCATATGTTTTTCAGAGGCTTCTTGATTGTGGCATGCATGCTATCGACCTCCACCTGAGTGCGTCTTCTCTATAAGATCGTTTTTCCATATTTAAGTCAGAAATATCTTATGGCAGTAGCCATCACCCGATTTCCGTTCTGATAGGTACAGCTATCCAAAAATATAATGGCGTCGTCAAAGCTGTCAGCAGACGAGGCAGGTTGCAAATTCACTAGCATTTAGCCCGCCCTCTACCTCGTTCCATACAAAACAGATGGCGTCTTTAGATGCCATGTCGAAAATGGTATAATTATGTATTGCAACTTTGTTGTATAGTAAAGTGCCGATGCTTTGAAAGCTGGCGCTAGAAAAACCTTTTGCTTATCTAAACCCAATACTTTCGTTTGAGAAGGAAAGGGATATATTTCCTTGCCCATACTCTTTCCGCTC
The DNA here is from genome assembly GCA_033675545.1 of Elysia crispata. NCBI lineage: Eukaryota > Metazoa > Mollusca > Gastropoda > Plakobranchidae > Elysia > Elysia crispata. The sequence goes on along the minus strand of JAWDGP010005392.1, from coordinate 35,479 downwards.
CCTGTGCTGATGATATACGTCTTCAGCAACATTGCATGGTGAGTATTCACAGCACAGATCGCATTGGTCTTTGCAAGACATGAACAGGGAAACATTGCTGGCTTTGACTTCAGCTTCAAACTTCAGACTATCCACTCTTTGCAATCTTAATGACAACTGCCTAACTAATATTGCTGTTTTTCAGCTTTGTCAATAAGTTAGGATATTCCTTGACTGTCGAACTCTTGTTAACATATCTGTCATCACTATAATAATAGCGTCTGTACCGTGTCTGTGAGGTAAACCTTTTCTATGGTACGTTCTCCCTGCTTAAAGAACCTTGAACTGGTGTGTTCACTGTCTGTGACTGCTTTCATTCTCTTTGTTCTAGACAGTCTGCCTAACTCAGAGACAGTCATTTCATCTGCTTCCACATCACCAGCCACATCGTTTGCGCTGTCAAACTGTATGCTCCTCAAATGCATTCCAGTAATCTAGTAGAAACTGGGAGTTTGTTCCAAGATGCGTTTTCTCTTAGTCAAATTCTAAATAAAAGAGCAAACCTGGCAGACCAAAATCGAAATAATATATATATGTTATAAGAAGAAAATCAAAATATCTACAAAAAGGTAGTGAAAACTAAGTACATATCACAGCTCTAAGAGTAGGAAATAAATAATTTTTACATTATTTACAAACAGAGGGTGGAGGAGGAGGGCAGTCTACTTGCATTTCTTTTCATCAATTTTTTTCCTCACATCTGCCAGGAAGGCCTCATATGTCTCGCCCGATTTTGGGCAATATGAGTAACCTTTGAAGCCCCTGTGGCCAGTTTCCTTGAGCTTGGGCTGGCTACAGGCGCGACAAGTGTTGAACCTCTTCACCCTCTTGTAGACTCACTCATCCTCCTTCACTCTCTGCCTCTTTTTAGTCCTGGCTGCAGCTTCCTGCATCGTTTCTGGATCCAGGGTGGGACGTCGGGAACTGTGCGCAGTGGGGTGGGCAAAGGCTGGGTCCTGTACAGAGGTTTCAGACGCAGACCTAGCTATAGCAGCGTGTATAGACACCAGCATCTCAAACACTGACTGGTTTGGGAAACATCCCTCGCCAGTTGGGACGGCGTACAGTTGGGTCTGAGCTGACGTCTCCACGTCCGCTACTGTCTGCGTCTGTCGCCTCTGCTTTGCAGTGCTCCGCTCTTCTGTATCTGGGAGTTCCAGTGCCTCCTCTGACGGGTGCTGCACGACAGCTTCTGCTGGGGACGGAAGGTCCTTCCGGGTCAGAGGAGGCACGGGCAGGTTGGGCCTCAGGGTGTCCACCTCCATTCTGCGCACCTTCTTGTTGTACCTGAGGACAGTTGTAGTTTAGAAAAAAAGCGTTAAAGCTAATTGAACAGATACTAAATGTCAATTAAATTTTTATAAATACTCAGGTGCACGATTAAATGTCCTGTATGTGTGTGTGTGAGACACTATTTATACTGTTAACTCTTTATCTCCGGAATTTTTTTCTACGTTCGGACGTAATTTCCGGAATTAGTGAAAATAGCCGACCGCATTGTTTAAGAAAAATTGCCATAACTTTGATTCTATATAAAATAGAAGCATAATTTTTTCACCACTGGAAAGAAAATTGAATGAACTATCAAGTGCACATATGTTATTGCTTGTAGTAGGAATGTGTGGGTGTATATATAGGCTGATAGACAGGCAGAAAAAAAAATAATGCTAAAATTACTAACAAAATTTCAGACTCACCAAGAGATAAAAAATATCCAACATCAAGATACTGTATTTTTTGTCCTTGTATGGTGATGTACATCCAATTAGCAATATCCAGGGTAAGTTTCATGAGTGTAATCTAAATACAGAAGAAAATATGGCAGGTTGAAGATATCCAACCTGTCGGCAAAAATACTATTTCACGTCACAACATTTAGACTATGTACACTATATACAGATAGGTGATTATATTTATTTCCTAATCCTCTTGCATTGCCCCAGGAGTGTGGTACTTTAGAAAGCACTCCTTGGCATGCATGTGTGGCTGGTCTGGACAGCCCACACAGACAAAGTTTGTCCTCTTGCGTTGGGGTGGCCTACTGCAGATGACACACCGACTGTCTTTTTCGACGTATTTTACCAGGTGGGTGTTACCCTGGAACCTGGCCAGAGAGCCATCTGATGGCCTTACCTTTTTCTTTGGTGGGGCATCACCCTCAGGTCCTATCTCAGCCTCAGCTCTAACTGTAAGCTCTTAAATGAGCATGTCCTTGAAGTCTTGTAGGCTGACACAAGTTGTGGTGTTGGTCCGAGATAATCGGTACAAAATGAAGGCATTAATTTGTGTCACCTCAATGATCCAATGAAATACCTTCTTCCACCATTTTTTAGTTTTTCTAGTGAAAACACCATAGTAGGTCAGGTTTTGGTCCATTTTGTCACACCCATTTATTGATTTGTTGTAGTCATCAATGATAATGAGCTTCCGTACCTCTTGTCCCTCTTGCTTGTCTAACTTAAGTTGACGAAACTCTGGTGGAAAATTTCGCTTGTTGTTTGCCTGAACAGTACCAGTATAGTAGAATTGCTGACTGGATAGGTACCGGACAAGATTGTATGTGGTATAGAATCTGTCCGCAAATATATGGTGTCCTTTGACAGCGGCCGAAGGAGTGTTTGAAATACCTTGATGGCACTTTCCGAATTCTCATCCAGATTTGGATCATAGGAAGTTTCGGTACCGAAATAAGTCAGCAGGTTTACCACGTACCCAGTAGCACTGTCACATAATCCAAAAGTTTTTACATGGTATTGGAGGGCTTGTTAGGGTTGTAGCTTTTGTACTTAAAGCGGCCCTTCCATCCAATAACCATCTCGTCCAAGGACAATTCCTGGTATGGGTAGAAGGCTCGTTGGAACTGTTCTAGGAGGCGGTTGATGAAGGGCTCCACTTTCTCCTTGGATTCTGCCTCAGAATCAGCACAATGGAGCATCGTGTGGTGAGTCATGCTTCAAATCGCTCACGGATGAGCATGTCACGATACCATCTGTTGTATTGGTGCTTCTTCGTTGACCAGAAGTCCCGGAACTTTGGCCGTTTGTTCAGTCCCATCGCGATGAGCACCGCAAGGTAGCGAAACAACTCAGCGAGTGCGACAGGAGTCCAGTTCTTGGCAGGTCGATTCATCTTGACACGTTCCTCTGCGTAGCTGTTTATGTCAAGTATCAGTTGAGTGATGATATCAACGTTAAGCAGCACAAAGAGGCAATCCAATGCTGATGAAGTAAGAGTCAGAGGCGCATTGACACCTGGCTGGACAGGAGGAGCGAAGTGAAAGTTGTTCTCCGCTCTACCGTCTCTGACTTCTCGCCATTTAGGGTCGATGATCGGCTGAGCAGCACGTCCAGTAGTCCTGTTGCCGTTGCCCCTAGGTCTACCTGTAGAAACAAAAGGACAAGAATAGGTAAGTAATAAGAAGAAGAAAAAAGATCCCTGAACAGCCATAGATAAAAAAATAGACATGAGAGCTCTTACACCACAGCTGCTCGAACTACAGAAAAAAAAACATTTGACAAAAATCTAGATCTAGATCTGGAATTCTAATCCTAAGGATCTTTTTAGCAACACATCTACAATCAAATCCAGTGGACTGTAATTTAGAGTTTTCACAATGGCATCTATAGATAAGCAACATAGAAAGCAACCAATCAATCAATCATTCCAGTCCCAGCTCCTGCTGCGGAGCACGAACTTTGACCATACAATCGGCAAAATATAGATCTAGATGTAGTGAAAACCTTCAATTTCGTTATCTGCTAGATCTAGATCTACCAATTACAACTACAAGAGCAAGGAAGAGAACTTATGTTGAAAAGTCGTAGATCTAGCTTAGATCTAGATCTATTTTACACCATAATCTTACCTCTTGGACGGGGAGGAGCAGTCGAAGTAGAAGGCTGGTGAATGTCATTCTCATCCTGATCACTGTCATTGTCTTCTGGTTCAACCACTTGTTGACTATCTTCGTAGTCTGGATTATTCACGTCATCCTTGTAATCTAATAATTCTTCGTCGGTAGAGTCCTCGGAAGAAAAAGAAATGCTTTCCTCATCGCTGAGCATTAACAATCCCCTTGCTTCTTGAGACGAGATACGGCGTAGCTTCGACATTTTGATCAGCTATTCGCAGGCGAATGTAAACAAAGGTTTGCGTTCGTCAAAATAGGCGCTCAAACGTATCAATTCAGGGATTAGTTTTACCCCTCTAGGGAGTATTTCAACATCTTTTTTTCGTTCAAGAAAAGTTCGGCAGCCCTAATTTTTTTCATTCGTTCTTTATTCGTTGTTTAGTAACCCTGACTCAACCGGCCGCTGTCAGCGGTCACTCGGTAAAACGGAAACGATCTATCGGCCGCTGTCAGCGGCCACTCGGATAAGAAGAGTTAATACCAGTTCATTTACCCTCTTCTAATTGGTAATGTACAGGTACAAATGACGAGGGAAAAGCTTACCATTGGGTCAGCGTGTGACGGTTGACATCAAAGAGCTGGATCATCGTGTTTCTATCAGTTCTTTGCTACAGGTGACCAGTCTCCTGATGCTGGCGTAATCACGCATGATCTGAGCCGACGTCCCCCTGATTGTCGCAGCCCAGCCGGTTGCCGCTCCACTAACAGGATGATGACGCATTCCACCAACCTGCTGACGTGAGGCCACTGAGCGGCTGTGCCGCCCTGCGCGAGGAAGGCCCTGTGAATCGTGAAAGGTAAATTATGTGATTCTGTGCCGAGTAAAAATTTTAAATTGAGGAAAAACAGTTTTGCTTCCGAGAAAAACACTTTGAAATCAAGTTGAAACAAAGGAAATTAAAACGACATACAAGTAACCTCATTCAAGGCATTTCCATTTGGACTAAATATGTGTGAAATCAATACCACGATACCTTCCATTTGCATGTGAAGACTTTGTTGTCGTACTTACCTCTTGACACTTTCGGTGCCAGACACAACATAGCCTTTTTTTCCTGACGAACCGACCACTGCTTAATTGAGCTCTGTGTCTTGGCGGGAACTTCACTCGGGCTTTGTCCATGTCAGGCAGGTTGTGGAATAGGTGGATGGTCTCGGCAACCTGGGAGTCCGACAAAACGTCCTGACGTCTGAACGAGACCAGGTGCCGAGCCAGAGCCATCACCCTGTCGTAACCTGGCTCCCTGTCTGGGCCCCTGCAATCTGATCCCTGAGTGCACAAATCAAAACACACATGTGAGGATGGAACAGAGGTCGTAAGAAAGTGCACGTGAACTTGAACTTGAAGGTCCACCATGCTAGTGTTACATTTTTCCCATTAAAATTTTGTTAGCTTCAGTCATAATTGCAATAGGTAATTTTTGAATTATGAGGTAATAATTATGATGTAAAGCTATGAGCCAAACTGGGTTTAGGGATTGCTGAAAGTGAAACCAAGGAAATTTGATTAATACAAATTTTTCATAAAGAACAGGATTTTTTTTTTTTAACATAGGCTTAGTAAAGTACTCAGTCTACTCACAGTGGCTGCTGCAGCCAAGATTTCGTCCTGCACCTGTTCAAGAAGAGGGGGTTCCAGGCGTTCCAACTCCACCTCCACAGGTTGTTCCATGGGCACCAGGTGTGGTGGTGAGCTTGAAATAAGTGGAGGTGGAGGTGAAGCGGATGATACATCAGGAAGTGGGGATGGTGAAGCTGGAGGTGGCGCTAGTGGTGCCGGCGACTCCGGCTCTCCCACAACAGTTGGGTCGCGATCGACAGCATCTTCTTGCTCTTCCTCCTCATCTTCCTCTGCTTCCTCCTGGAACTCTTCCTCCTCCTCAGGACACAGGGGGGCCAGGGATTCTCCGGTCTGGGAGAGGAGATACTCCATCCCAATCAGCTCCCCTGGCAAGAGAGAGCAGAAATTTGTAGTGCAAGTCTCTACCTATTTTTATAAACTCAGCCTCAACGTCTTTTCACACATCTTCATTCACAGGTCCCAGAGCTCACTTCATACCTGTGTACGGTGCAGGACGTCTCGCAGCCATCCCAAGCTTAGCGCCGACGGAGATGGTGACGCGAACCACAGCACTCTGCAACTTCTGGTTGTGGCAAGACATCTCGTCTCCGACAGCTGCAGCATGGTGGTCCGCATTCCACCTCGCGATGCTTTCCAGCAGGTACGCCTGGAAGTTCACGCTGCCGGCGCTTTCACCTGGTGAGTACAACAAAACACATTGAGCGGCATGCCATGGCGCAGTCATTCAAGCTGCATGGCCAAACCATGTGTAAAAGACTGCTCAATTTTAATCCTCTGAAGTGACGGATGAACATTATTTGCTCACCTAGGATGAATCTGTTCAGGTGGAGATGGAAGCTCACCAGCGAGGTCGATCCTCTCGCGCAGCGGTACACGGGTAGGCGCACGCCCCCTTTCGACTTGCTGCCGACCTGCCTGTAGAGGGAGAACCCTGGCGGATCCTGGATGCATGCCACGTGGGCCCTCTGCTGCGCCCAGGTGTGCTTCAGGCGGGCCTCGTCGAATAGTGGCACACCCAATGTCTCCCATGAAAGCGGTCAGCAGCTCATCGAGGAGGGCTTCCGTCTCCGCTGCACCTCGAGTCTCTCGCCGGCAATGTTTCGCTAGCTCCTGCGGACAGACATGGGAGCAATCAATCAGAAAGTAATAATTTATCTGCGTGCGATAATAAAAATAGTCCAGCATTGCAGAATGGAATACTATTTCATATATAACAAGAAAGGCTAATTTGTAATCTCATTTCTCAAAACGCAGCATTCACAACAGGGGCAGCTGACAAATAATGGAGCGCTGAGAGGGGAGTCTACCTTGGCGGTCAGTTCCACAGAGGCGGGAGAGACCTTTCGACCCCGACACCGGAGCTGGCTGGCTTTGGCCTGGCGCAGGGCCTGCACATCCCCCTCGTCCCACCGAAAGATGGTTGCTGATAGTCGGGACATGAAAGTCCCGTACAGCGGGTGGGACTTGGTGGTCACGCAGGATGCCAAGCGGCGCATGAAGTGCCAGATGTCCAGCCTCACCAACAGGTTCTCCCATTGTGGGAAGAGGTCCTTGGCCCACATGTGGAACTTGCCACAGCAGTCCCGGTCGACGTACAGGAGTTGGGGCGGAGGCACGCCGGCGGCCAGGTACAGACTCACCAGGCCCCGTGCCATCTCCATAAGCCCTCTACCCTCCGAGGCAGTGAGCACAGACATGAGAACCTGCGAAGCAATTGTTGAGCAAAATTAAGCAAAGAGCAGTGCGATGAAGGACACTTCTCGTGGAAGCAAGCACAAAAACTTCATCTTTAACTGCTTGCTTAAAAAAGAAAACATATTAAAGTATGTGTATTATGCATATGATGGCATTTAATTTTTTAACATGTTCAGTAGGTATGCATTAAATTGAACATGTTTAATTCAGAAGATAATGAATTGAAAAAAAAATTGAAAAGAAAAAAATTTTTTTTTTTTAATTTTTTTCTTGGCCTAGCTAAAATGCTTTTTTTCTCTTTCTCTCATCTGCCCGTGCTCATTGCCCACATTTGTCGACCAGGCTGCCGTGCCCCCCGCAGAGCCAGAGAGCTTCCTCACCACGCGCTTGGTCGAGTCCATATTCAACACTGTTCCGAAGGTGGACGTTATGTTGGCCTTCAACTCGGCCAAGCGCCTGTAGCAATCCGCCACGTACACAGACAGCAGCCAGCGCGCAGAAGGCATCCGTCTGTACTCTGGGACCTCTTTTACTGCTGCCTGTGCAGGAAATTGGGCGGAGAACATCTCCATGACTGTGTGGTAGCTGGAAGAAAATGCAACAAATACGGAAATAGATGAAATCATTGGGGGAAACAGCAAAGAGGAAAAGAAGTGTTGAGAACTATTTTAAAAGCCTTTTAAAGATAAATGCGAGCAGTCGCTCAACGGGGAGGAAAGCTAGTGTTTTACATTTACTGAAAGTTCAATGTTTATATTTTTCAACTCAACGTATACCCACTTGAGCACCCTCTCCATGTAGTCGTGATAGTGGAGCTCGCTGGCTTGCGATACAGTCTGGTGGCTTCGATCAAGCAGCTCAGCCACAACCCTACGGTCCAGGGCCAGGTGATACGACTGAACAGCTGGAAAGCGCAGTTGGTTGCAAATATCCAGCTGTTCCAGAATTTCCTGGCTCCACGCAGGTACCTTCCTGTGGCACTTCCCGCATTTCAGGTATTCCGTCCCCATATACACGGCGCACAGTTTTGTAAAGCCCACAAGAGGACAGCTGGCGCCTGTCACAACCAGGCTGACTACACACGAATGGATAAGCCAACATGCGGTACGGCATCCACAGGAAGAATCGGTGGTGGAAGAACACGTTGGGTTTGGCTGGAGGCTGGCTGTAGACGAGGGCAAGTTGAGCAGGGTGCCACCACATCTGGAGTTGGCTCTTCAACCTGCCGCTCTCAGTGAAGAGGCCGTTCGCTACCCAAACGTGGTCCTGTGCTGGCAGTGTTTTCAGCCACTCTTTCCTCAGCGCCACCTAAGTTGAGACAGAGCGACACATAACATTTTCAAATCTTGACATGCGTTTATGATGTGGATGACTGGAATGACTGAGGGCAAAAAGTGTAACACGTTAACAGTTACTTCATATTTCTTACATTTAATAATTTCACACTGCGACAAGAGATAATGCCTACCTTGGAGTCGTCGCTGTCTGGGATGACGAGTGGCTGCACGAACCCGCTCGGACCAGTTCGAGTACCTGTGGAGGAGGGTGAGCGGGCGTGATTAATCATTCATTTAAGCTACGGACTTAAATGATGCAACTTAGGAGGAGCAGAACAGAAATAGCATGGAAAAGTCGTCAAGTGAAGACCAGCTCATACCTTGCGTCCTCTTCAGCTCTTTCAGCCTCCTGGGTCAGCTGCACGAGGGTATCTTCGTCCGAGTCTTCTGGTGGGAGGTGAAAAAGGAGTAAAATACACATTAGCTGAATTTGAATCATACCAAACAAGCCTTTGGTGTGAAGGGGAGGAATAATACTAGGTACTCGTAACACTCACCACCGAACGAAGCTCCTAGTGTCGACGCTGTAATGTACCTGCGGAGAAACGGATGAAAAGAAACTTGGTAGCATATGTTAAAGTCGTCTGTGCAGGAAGGAAAAAGGACACAAGATATGTATGGTAGCATTCTTTTACAAACTTAGTTTATGAAAGGGTCTTACCACCAGACTGTAACTCATCCAGGGACAGGAGAGGTTCAGATGAGGAGGCAGGTGTCGACCTGCTTATGGCCCTCACCAGCGGCCCTGCAATATTAAAAAAAAATTGATGTTTACATCTATAAAAAACAGTTTCAACACATAAAACATGGTAGGGACCAACTCCATTTCCTTTTCCTCACCTGGAGTTGCCGCTGCTGATGAGGCGGCAGGTGCAGAGGTCTTCCTGGGGGAGGTTCGGCGAGCAGCGGCGCCTGTTGAGGAGTAAAATGAAAAGTGTAACAATGTATTGGTCCTCCCACTGTTGCTTGCTATTTTTGGTCTAATCAAGTGCGGGCGGTGGGGCAGGGGGATCAGCTATAACAACAAAGTGCGTGGGAAACCAACAAAAACATGAATGTTAGAACATGAAAAATGGAAATACAAAAGTTGTTTCAGGACAATGCCTCACCACAACGCTGCTCCCTCAGGTATCTCTGAAACTCCCCCATTGTGGACGACCTCTGCACGTCCTTTTTGCCCAGGACGTACTCACACAGCCTCCTGTGCTCTTTACGGCCAGACGTGGACAGCTCTCGCCAACTGAGGGCCCTGAACTCCCCAAAGCGGACGAGGGTGAGGCCGACATCCCCAGTCTCTAGTACATCTTGGGCCGACTTGAGGGATGCCAATTTGTACTTCACCTCACCCTTCACCAAGGGGAAGGTCAGGGCGTACCTCTCCAACAGCTTCTTGGTCACTACGATGAAGCTGTCCACCTCTGGCTCCTTCTATTACTTGGGCTACCACCCCAACCACTCCAACCGGTGGCATTTTCCAATGCCCACCGGGAAGGTCTCGCCATGATAAACACCAAACTCCAGGGTGGTAGCCCCCAGGATGGCTGTGGGGTTGGTCCTGAGCCCTGTGGGGGAGCCGAGTAATGTGCTTCTTTACGAACCTGTGGGGAGCAAAATTTCACAGTTTGATACATCTGTATGTGTAGAAGAGAAATAACAGGACATCACTATACGTCTATAACTGATATAACAATTTCTTCCCAGTAACTTGGCAATGATGAGAGTTTCTTTGTTATACAAATGTTTTCTCTAATCTCTTACTCACAAATGTAGTTGAGCTACTGCTTACCACACTCGGCTCCCGAGCTCGAAGACACCCGATTTTCGTTATTCTCTCGCCACCCGGTTGGCCTCCGGAGTTGCGGAGAGCTTCAGGAACTTGTTCCAGCTCCGCAACTCCGGTTCAACATTGGCTGAGCTTTGTTTCGACATAATCTGAGGAAATTTGAGACACAAAAAATAATAATTTGTGAGGCCTAGTTCATCTACCTACCTTGCTGAGGGCAGAAAGAGCTGAATAAACCGACATCTATGCGTTGGCGATAGTAAATTCAAAGAGAAACTAGAATTGTAAACCAAACAGTGCTGTGAAATCAAAAGGCCGTGCCAATGTAAAACCCACTATCACTCTCAACGGAGGATCGCGACTTTTACTAATAACACAAATTGATACTGCGCTATTGCACTGTTAGGTCCTATTTCTTTCTTCACAGTGCTCCGAACTTACAGAATTGCAGCTACTGGGATTTAACATGACAAGGATGCTTCTGCCTACAATGTTGAATTATTTTTCAAATCACCAATGTGATATAAACAAGGCCAGTGGCGTACGCGTTTCACAACGGTGAGGGTTGGGGTAGGGAGAGGAGGGGGGGGAAGTAGGTGGTGGGGCGGTGGCTGGGTGAGGGCTGCATCGCTCGAGGGGGTCCAGGCGAACTATGTTCTACCTGGTGTAATTACGGGCAAGCATTGGCACCTATCTTCTTTCTTCTTGGAGGGGGTTGGAGGGAGGGTTGAAAGGAATGAATTCTATGAAGATTCCTATCTTATAATAGATGCGCCCTCTAGGCGCCGCTCTGGCACTTCGCTAACTAATCGAATGGCAATACTGGATTCGCTCTTGCTCTTACTGCAGCATCAAGCGCATACTTAATATAACTTTTTATCGCTATCTCTTAAAGTTCACTGAACCGTCTGGGGAAAATCACTAAAATCCCACCGGTGCCAACTTGTACAGCGATAGAGTTTCAACGAACACACAATAGGTCAGGGTAATTTATCCGGGACGTGCCCAAGCTACACCAAGGGACAGTGGATGGAGGTAGGGGATGGAATTTATTTTTCTCTCGCTTCTACGGAACAGTATACTGATATTTAACTTATGTTATGACGCCATACATTTAAAAAAAATTATGTATTCTATTACAAAAAACCTACCATCTACACTATACATTAAAAATGAAAACAAAAAAAAAAAGGGCTACTTCTTAGGGATATAACAACTTACGAATTCAGGTGATGGCGATCTCAAAGGCAAATTCAAAGGAAAAGCACGGCTTCCTTTCACTATGGTGTGCAACCGGTGATGGGTAACAGGCCGAGTGAGAACGCATCTTCCTTTTATAGTGCCGCTGCGGACGTCTGAGAAAAGCACAGCTTCCGGGTGCTCGCACTGCTATAGAAGTTGCCCAAATTGAGGCCCATTTTTTAGAATGTCCACTTTTACATCGAAATTACACAATGAAAATTTTATCAAAACACTGGCTTCAGGATATGCCAAGTTGGAAAGCTCAGTGCACCGCCTTTCATTTGAACCTATTTTGACCGTTAGAAATCTGATTTTGCTTTTTGTTAGCTTCTTGTAAAGCCCTTTTAACACTCGTTGTCGTACGGTTACCACAACAGTTTTCTTCAATTTAAAGCATTTTCTAGAAACTCACTAACATAATAGTTAATAGCAAATCCCTGACCTGAAATAAATAATGTATTACTTGTACCAGCGTATTGTTTCCTATTAGTACTATCCATGCTATGTGCGGAATTAGAACCGCTGAAACCTTAGGCACTGTATTGCACACATGCACAATCAGGCTATACAAGCCTAGGCCTACACCCTAGGTGCTAGCATTACACTGGCTGTGGTGGAACTTGAATTTTACCGCCGCGCGGGCCTTTTGAACTGTTTGGAACTTGGAACTTTTTTTGTTTTTCTCTTCATCTGTACCACTCCATTCTGTTAGGCAGAGCTTGCACTGACTGGTCTTGGACTACTAGTAAATTAGAGTTACTAGATGTACTACAGCGAGGTCGGGGAATCATTTAAAGGGAAGGGAGAGGGACAATTTCAACGTAATTATTTAGGAATTACTAGTCGTTATAGCTCCATACTTTTTTTCACGTGCAAATACTAATAGAGTTCTGTATGTACTTATCATTTCATAGAAAAAATCAATCAGCCATACTTTCATTCAAGACTAACAAAAAAAAAAAGGGCCAAAAAGGAAAAAAACAAAGTTCCTTAGTTATTTCAAGTTTTTATTTCCAAAACGAGTACATAAAATACAATTCAATTTCAGAACACGTTTGTACAGATAAAGGGAAATAAAATAGCCCAAAAATACATTTTAAAAAAATTAGCCTACATTAGGAAAAAATAAATAGAAAAAAATTTTAAAACCATTTTAAAACCAACTCGGAAAATTACATTGTTTTTTCCGTAGTAAACTTTACTTTCAAATGACCACACTGGGGGGCACGAACGTGGCTTGGGAACCGCTACAAACGGCGGTGCGGCGACAATAAATAGCAGCCACTCTGGGGCCCCTTTGCAGAGCGCCTCGGGGGCGCCCCGGGGCGCTGAAAGTGGAAGGGCCGGGGGCCAATCGCCGCGCCCGACGCATCCCCGGTGGACAGAGAAGAGTGTGCGGGAGCTTGTTGTAGTTGTACCTGTACTTGTTGTAGTTGTAGTTGTACTTGTTGTAGTTGTAGTTTTACTTGTACTTGTTGTAGTTGTAGTTGTAATTTTACTTGTTGTAGTTGTAGTTCTTCTTGTTTTTGTTCTAGTTGTACCTGCACTTGTTGTAGTTGTAGTTGAACATGTACTTGTTGTAGTTGTAGTTGTAGTTGTTGTAGTTGTAGTTGTACTTGTTGTAGTTGTAGTTGTACTTGTATTTGTTGTAGTTGTAGTTGTAGTTGTACTTGTTGTAGTTGTAGTTGTACTTGTTGTAGTTGTAGTTGTACTTGTTGTAGTTGTAGTTGTACTTGTACTTGTTGTAGTTGTAGTTGTACTTGTACTTGTACTTGTTGTAGTTGTAGTTGTAGTTGTACTTGTACTTGTTTTTGTAGTTGTAGTTGTACGTGTTGTATTTTTAGTTGTACTTGTTGTAGTTGTATTTGTACTTGTACTTGTTGTAGTTGTAGTTGTAGTTGTACTTGTTGTAGTTGTACTTGTAGTTGTAATTGTTTTAGTTGTAATTGTACTGTACTTGTTGTACTTGTAGTTGTACTTGTACTTGTTGTAGTTGTAGTTTTAGTTGTAGTTGTACTTGTTGTAGTTGTAGTTGTACTTGATGTAGTTCTAGTTGTACTTGTTGTAGTTGTATTTGTACTTGTACTTGTTGTAGTTGTTGTTCTACTTGTACATGTTGTAGTTACAATTTTAGTTGTTGTAGTTGTAGTTCTACTTGTTGTAGTTGTAGTTGTACTTGTATTTGTTGTAGTTGTAGTTGTAGTTGTACTTGTAGTTGTAGTTGTATTTGTACTTGTTGTAGTTGCAGTTGTACTTGTTGTAGTTGTAGTTGTACTCTTACTTGTTGTAGTTGTATATGTTTTACTTGTACTTGTTGTATTTGTAGTTGTACTTGTACTTGTTGTAGTTGTAGTTGTACTTGTTGTTGTAGTTGTAGTTGTAGTTGTACTTGTTTTAGTTCTAGTTGTACTTGTACTTGTTGTAGTTGTAGTGTAGTTGTATTTGTTTTAGCTTTAGTTGTATTTGTACCTATTATAGTTGTAATTAGACTTGTTGTAGTTGTAGTTGTACTTGTTGTAGTTGCAGTTCTAGTTGTAGTTGTACTTGTTGTAGTTGTACTTGTTGTAGTTCTAGTGTGTACTTTCTCTAGTGGTACTTGTATTTGCACTTGCTGTAGTTGTAGTAGTACTTGTACCTGTTGTAATTGTAGTTAAATTTGTAGTTGTAGTTGTACTTGTTGTAGTTGTAGTTGTACTTGTTGTAGTTGTAGTTGTACTTGTACTTGTTGTAGTTGTAGTTGTACTTGTACTTGTTGTAGTTGTAGTTGTACTTGTTGTAGTTGTAGTTGTAGTTGTTGTAGTTGTAGTTGTACTTGTTGTAGTTGTAGTTGTACTTGTTGTAGTTGTTGTTGTAGTTGTACTTGTTGTAGTTGTAGTAAAAATTGTTGTAGTGTTAGTTGTACTTGTTGTAATTGTTCTTATACTTGTTGTACTTGTAGTTGTACTTGTACTTGTTGTACTTGTAGTTGTATTTGCGTTCTTGTAGTTGTAGTTTTACTTGTACTTGTTGTAGTTGTAGTTCTAGTTGCACTTGTTGTAGTTGTAGTTGTAGTTGTAGTTGTACTTGTTGTAGTTGTAGTTGTACTTGTACTTGCATTTGTTGTAGTTGTTCTTGTACTTTTTTATTTGTAGTTGTAGTTGTATATGCTGAACTTGTAGTTGTACTTGTTGTAGTTGTAGTTGTCATTGTACTTGTACTTGTTGTAGGTGTAGTTCCAGTTGTAGTATTAATTGTACTTGTTGTAGCTGTAGTTGTACTTGTACTTGTTGTAGTTGTAATTGTACTTATACTTGTACTTGTTTTAGTTTAAGTTGTATTTGATGTAGTTGTAGTTGTACTTGTTGTAGTTATAGTTGTACTTATATACTTGTTGTAGTTATAGTTGAACTGGTTGTAGTTGTAGTTGTGGTTATACTTGTTGTAAATGTGGTTTTAGTTGTACTTGTTGTAGTTGTAATTGTACTTTTACTCGTTGTAGTTGTAGTTGTAGTTGTACATATTTTAGTTGTAGTTGTAGTTGTCTTTGTACTTTTTGTAGTTTTAGTTGTACTTGTTGTAGTTGTAGTTGTACTTGTACTTGTACTTGTAGTTGCAGTTCTAGTTGTTTTTGTTGTATTTGTAGTTGTACTCGTACTTCTTGTAGTTAAAGTTGTTGTTGTACTTGTAGTAGTTGTAATTGTACTTGTACTTGTTGTAGTTGTAGTTGTACTTGTTGTAGTAGTTATACTTATACACTGTTGTAGTTGTAGTTGTAGTTGTACTTGTTGTAGTTGTAGTTTTAGTTGTTGTAGTTGTAGTTGTACTTGTTGTAGTTGTAGTTGTAGTTCTACTTGTTGTAGTTGTAGTTGTACTTGTACTTGTTTTTAGTTGTAGTTGTAGTTGTACTTGTTGTAGTTGTACTCGTACTTGTAGTAGTTAATTGTACTTGTTGTAGTTGTAGTTGTACTTGTACTTGTTGTAGTTGTAGTTGTACTTGTAGTTGTAGTTATACTTGTTGTAGTTGTACTTGTACTTTTTCTTGTTGTAGTTGTAGTTGTACTTGTTGTAGGTGAAGTTGTACTTGTTGTAGTTGTAGTTGTACTTGTACTTGTTGTAGTTGTAGTTGTAGTTGTACTTGTTGTAGTTGTAGTTGTACTTGTACTTGTTGTAGTTGTAGTTTTAGTTGTACTTGTTGTAATTGTAGTTGTACTTGTTGTAGTTGTAGATGTAGTTGTACTTGTTTTTGTTGTACTTCTAGTTGACCTTTATGTAGTTGTACTTGTTGTAGTTTTAGTCTTACTTGTATTTGTAGTTGTGGTTGTCCTTGTTGTAGTTGTAGTTGTACTGTACTTGTATTGTTGTAATTGTACTTGTACTTGTTGTAGTTGTAGTTGTACTTGTAGTAGTTGTAGTTTTGTTTCTACTTGTACTTGTTGTAGTTATAGTTGTAGTTTTAGTTGTACTTATTGTAGTTGTAGTTGTAGTTGTAGTTGTACTTGTACTTTTTGTAGTTGTAGTTATAGTTGTAGTTGTACTTGATGTAGTGTTTGTTGTACTTGTACTTGTTGTAGTTGTTTTGTAAATGTAGTTTTAGTTGTACTTGTTGTAGTTATAGTTGTACTTGTACTTGTTGTAGTTGTACTTCTGCTTGTTGAAGTTGTAGTTGTATTTGTTGTAGTTGTAGTTGTACTTGTTGTAGTTGTAGTTGTACTTGTACTTGTTGTAGTTGTAGTTGTACCTGTATTGTTGTAGTTGTACTTGTACTTGTACATGTTCTAGTTGTAGATGTATTTGTAGTTGTTGTAGTTTTGGATGTACTTGTTGTAGTTGTAGTTGTAATTGTACTTTGTACTTGTACTTGTACTTGTCCTTGTTGTAGTTTTAGTTGTCCTTGTTGTTGTTGTAGTTTTACTTGCACTTGTTTAAGTTGTAGTTGTACGTATACTTGTTGTAGTTGTAGTAGGAGTTGTACTTGTTGTGGTTTTGGTTATACTTGTACTTGTTTACTTGTACTTGTATTTGTTGTATTGTAGTTTTACTTGTACTTGTTGTTTTTGTAGTTGTAGTTGTATTTGTTGAAGTTGTAGTTGTACTTGTTGCAGTTGTACCTGTACTTGTACTTGTACTTGTACTTGTTGTAGTTATACTTCTACTCGTACTTGTTGTAGATGTAGTTGTACATCTACATTTACTTGTTGTAGTTGTAGATGTACATATACTGTACTTCCAGTTATAGCTGTACTTGTACTTGTTGTAGTTTTAGTTCTACTTTTTGAAGTTGTTGTTGTATTTGTACTTGTCCTTGTTGTAGTTGTACTTATTCTAGCTGTAGTTGTACTTGTACTTGTTCAAGTTGTAGTTGTACTTGTATTTGTAGTTAAAGTTATAGTTGAACTTTCGTTGTTGTACTGTTACTTGTTGTGGTTGTAGTTGTACATATACTTGTAATAGTTGTAGTTGTACTTGTACTTGTACTTGTTTTAGTTTTACATATACTTCTTGTAGTTTTAGTTGTATTTGTAGTTGTACATTTACTTGTACTTGTTATAGTTTTAGATGTACTTGTTATAGTTGTAGTTTTACTTGTACTTGTTGTAGTTGTAGTTGTAATTGTACTTATTGTAGTTGTAGTTTTAGGTCCAGTTGTACTTGTTGTAGTTTTAAATGTACTTGTTGTAGTTGTAGTTTTACTTGTATTTGTTGTAGTTGTAGTTGTACTTGTATTTGTACTTGTACTTTTTCCAGTTGTACTTCTACTTGTTGTAGTTGTACTTGTAATTGTTGTAGTTGTACTTGTACTTCTACTTATTGTACTTTTGTTAGTACTTGTTGTAGTTGTAGTTGTACTTCTACTTGTACTTGTTGTAGTTGTACTTGTACTTTCTGTAGTTGTATTGTACTTCTACTTGTACTTTGTAGTTTTATATGAACTGTACATTTTGTTGTACTTGTACTTGTTGTAGTGGTAGTTGTACTTGTTTTTGTTTTAGTTTTGGTTGTACTTGTACTTGTAGTTGTTGTAGTTGTAGCTGTAATTGTACTTGTTGTAGTTGTAGTTGTACTTATAACTGTACTTGTTTTAGTTTTAGATGTACTTGTTGCAGTTGTAGTTGTTCTTCTACTTGTTTTAGATGTTCTTGTACTAGTACTTGTTGTAGTTGCATTTGTCTTTCTGCTTGTACTTGTTTTAGTTGTATTTGTAATTGTATTTGTATTTGTTGTAGTTTTGGTTGTACTTGTTGTAGTTTTAGTTGTACTTGTTTAAGTTGTAGGTGTACTTGTACTTGTTGTGGTTGTAGTTCTAGTTGTACTTCTAATAGTTGTAAATGTATTTGTTGTTGTTTTAGTTGTACTTTTACTTGCTGTTGTTGTTGTAGTTGTACTTGTTGTAGTTCTAGTTGTACTTGTTGTACTTGTAGTTGTACATGTGTCAGTTGTAGTTGTACTTGTATTTTTATTTGTTGTAGTTTTAGATGTACATGTTGTAGTTTTAGTTGTATTTGTACTTGTTCTTGTTGTAGTTTTAGTTGTTTTTTTTTGTAGTTATTTTTCTAATTGTAGTTGTAGTTGTACTTGTAGTTGTACTTGTACTTGTTTTTGTTTTAGATGTACTTGTTGTAGTTGTAGTTGTACTTGTACTAGTACTTGTTGTAGTTGTAGTTGTACTTGTTAAGATTGCAGTTGTGCTTCTACTTGTACTTCTTGTAGTTGTAGTTGTACTAGTTGTAGTTGTAGTTGTGTTGTAGTCGTAGTTGTAGATGTACTTATTGTAGTTGTAGTTGTACTTTTGTAGTTATAGTTGTACTTGTACTTTACTTCTTGTAGTTTTAGTTGTTCTTGTACTTGTTCTAGTTTTTGTTGTCCTTGTTTCAGTTGTAGTTGTACTTGTACTTGTTTTAGTTGTAGTTGGATATATACTTGTTGTGGTTGTATTTGTACTTGTGCTTGTACTTGTTGTAGTGTTAGTTTTACCTGTTGTAGTTGTAGTTGTACCTGTTGAAGTTGTAGTTGTACTTGTTGTAGTTGTAGTTGTACTTGTTGTAGTGTGTTGTAGTTATAGTTGTACTTGTCTTTGTACTTGTTATAGTTTTAGATGTACTTGTTGTAGTTTTAGTTGAACTTGTACTTGTACTTGTTGTAGTTGTAATTGTATTTCTTTTAGTTTCAGTTGTACTTTTTGTAGTTGTACTTGTACTTGTACTTGTTGTAGTTGTAGTTGAAGTTGTACTTGTTGTAGTTGTAAATGTACTTGTTGTAGTTTTAGTTGTACTTATTCTTGTATTTGTTATAGTTGTAGTTGTACTTGTACTTGTTGTAGTTGTACTTGTACTTGTTATTATTGTAATTGTAGTTGTACTTGTACTGCTACTTGTTGTAATTGTAGATTTACTTGTACTGTACTTGTTGTAGTTTTAGTTGTACTTGTACTTGTTTTAGTTTTAGATGTATTTGTTGCAGTAGTTGTACTTCTACTTGTTGTAGTTGTACTTGTACTAAAGCTTGTTGTAGTTGCAGTTGTATTTGAACATGTACTTTTTGTAGTTGTAGTTGTACATGTTTTAGTTATAGTTGTACTTGTACTTGTACTTGTTGTATTTTTAGATGTATTTATTGTAGTTGTAGTTGTACTTGCATTTTTTGTAGTAATAGTTCTAGTTGTACTTGTTGTAGTTGTAGTTGTACTTGTTGTAGTTGTAGTTGTACTTAATCTTGTACTTGTTGTAGTTGTAGTTGTTCTTGTTGTAGTTGTAGTTGTACTTGTACTTATTGTAGTTGTAGTTGTATAAGTGTTTGTTCTAGTTGTCTTTGTACTTGTACTTGTTGTAGTTGTAGTTGTACTTGTACTTATTGTAGTTGTAGTTCTACTTGTACTTGTACTTGTTGTAGTTGTAGTTGTACTTCTTGTAGATGAGCTTGTACTTGTTCTAGTTGTGGTTTTAGTTTTTTTTTTGTAGTTGTATTTGTAGTTGTAATTATACTTGTACTTTTTTTAGTTGTAGATGTACATGTACTATACTTGTTGTCAATTTAGTTCTACTTGTACTTTTTGTAGTTTTTGTTATCCTTGTACTTGTTGTAGTTGTAGTTGGAGTTATAGTTGTTGTGGTTGTATTTGTACTTGTACTTGTACTTGTTGTAGTCTTAGTTTTACCTGTTGTATTTGTAGTTGTACCTGTTGTAGTTGTAGTTGTACTTGTTTTAGTTGTAGTTGTACTTGTTGTAGTTACAGTTGTGTTGTAGTTGTAGTTGTATTTAATCATATGCTTGTTGTACTTGTACTTGCACTTGTTGTAGTTGTAGTTGTAATTGTATTTCTTCTAGTTTCAGTTGTACTTGTTGTAGTTGTAGTTGTACTTGTACGTGTTGCAGTTTTAGTTGTAATTATTCTTGTATTTCTTGTAGTTTCGATGAACTTGTAGTTGTACTTTTACTTATTGCAGATGTACTTTTACTTGTACTTGTTGTAGTGGTACTTATACTTGTACTTGTTGTAGTTGCACTTGTTGTAGTGGTAGTTGTACTTGTTGTAGTTGTAGTTGTACTTGTACTTGCACTTCTTGTAGTTTTAGATGTATTTGTAGGTTTTCTTGCACTTGTACTTATTGTAGTTATAGTTCTACTTGTACTTGTTCTCGTTGTAGTTTTATTTGTACTTGTACTTGTTGTAAATGTAATTGTAGTTGTACTTGTTTAGTTCTAATTGTACTTATACTTGTAGTTGTTTTAGTTTTAGATAAACTTTTTGCAGTTGTAGTGGTTCTTGTATTTGTTGTAGTTGCACATGTATTAGTACTTGTTGAAGTTGCAGTTGTATTTGTTCTAGTACTTATTGTAATTTTGTTTGTACATGTTTTAGTTGAAATTGTACTTGTCAATGTACTTCTTGTAGTTTTAGTTGTCCTTGTACTTGTTGTAGTTGTAGTTGTAGTTGTACTTGTTCTAGTTGTAGTTCTACTTGTTGTAGTTGTAGTTGTAGTTATACTTGTTCTTGTTGTAGTTGTACTTGTACTTGTTGTAGTTGTACTTTTTGTAGTTGTAGTTCTACTTATACTTGTACTAGTTGTAGTTTTAGTTGTTCTTTTTAAAGTTGTATTTGTATTATTTGTAGTTGAAGTTGTACTTGTACTTGTACTTGTTGTAGTTTAAGATGTACTTGTTGTAGTTGAACTTGTAGTTGTACTTGTTGTAGTTGTAGTTGTACTTGTACTTGTACTTGTTGTAGTTGTAGTTGTACTTGTTGCAGCTGTAGTTCTCCTTGTACTTGTTTTAGTTTTAGATGTAAATGTTGTACTTGTAGTTGTGCTTGTACATTTTGTAGATGTACTTGTCCTAGTACTTGTTGTAGTTGCAGTTGTATTTGTACTTGTACTTGTTGTAGTTGTAGTTGTACATGTTTTAGTTGTACTTGTATTTAATGTAGGTGTTGTTGTACTTGTATTTGTACTTGTTGTAGTTTTATTTGTTCTTGTTATAGTTGTGCTTGTTGTAGATGTAGTTCTTTTTATACTTGAACTAGTTGTAGTTGCAGTAGTGTTTGTTGTAGTTGTAGTTAAACTAAAATTTTTTATAGTTGTACTTGTAGTTGTACTTGTAATTGTAGTTGTACTACAGTAGTTGTAGTTGTACTTGTACTTGTTGTAGTTGTACTTGTGTAGTTGTACTTGTACTTGTACTTGTTTTAGTTGTAGTTGTACTTGTTGTAGTTGTAGTTTTACTACCTGTTGTTGTAGTTGTACTTGTACTTGTTTTAGTTTTAGTTGTATTTGTTTTAGTTGTAGTTTTACTTGTACTTGTTGGAATTGTAGATATACTATAACTCGTTGAAGTTGCAGTTGCATTTGTACTTGTTCTTGTTGTAGTTGTAGTTGGACTAGTATTGTACTTCTTGTAGTTTTAGTTTTACTTGTACTTGTTTTTTTGTAGTTGTACTTGTACTTGTTGTAGTTGTACTTGTACTTGTTATAGTTGTACTTGTACATGTTATAGTTGTAGTTGTAGATGTACTTGTTTTAATTGTTGTACTTGTACTTATTCGTTGTACTTGTTGTAGTTGTAGTTTCAGTTGTACTTGTACTTGTTGTAGTTGTACTTGTTGTAGTTGTAGTTGTACTTTTTGTACTTGTTGTAGTTGTACTTGTTGTAGTTGTACTTGTACTTGTTGCAGTTGTAGTTGTAGTTGTACTTGTACTTGTAAATGTTGTAGTAAAAGTTGTAGTTGTACTTGTTGTAGTTGTAGTTGTAGTTGTAAATTTACTTGTTATAGTTGTATTTGTTGTAGTTGTAGGTGGACTTGTAGTTGTAGTTGCAATTGTACTTGTACTTGTTGTAGTTGTACTTGTACTTGTTGTAGTTCTAGTTAAACTTGTACTTGTTTTTGTTGCAGGTGTACTTGTACTTGTTGTAGTTGTAGTTGTACTTGTACTTGTACTTGTTCTAGTTGTAGTTGTACTTGTACTTGTACTTGCACTTGTTTTAGTTGTACTTGTTGTAGTTGTAGTTGTAATTATAGTTTTATTTGTTGTAGTTGTAGTTGTCCTTGTTGTAGTTGTCCTTGTTGTAGTTGTAGATGTAGTTGTACTTGTTAAAATTGTAGTGTACTTGTGGTTCTTGTAGTTCTAGTTGTACTTGTACGTGTTTTTGTTGTAGTTGTAGTTGTACTTTTTATAGTTGTAGTTGTATACTTGTACTTGTTGTAGTTGTATTTGTACTGTTGTAGTTGCATTTGTGCTTGTTGTAGTTGTTATACTTATACTTGTAGTTTTAGTTCTTCTTGTTGTAGTTGTAGTCGCACTTGTACTTCTTGTAGTTGTAGTTGTCCTTGTACTTGTTGTAGTGGTTGTACTTGTTGTAATTGTAGTTGAAGTTGTAATTGTTGTAGTTGTAGTTGTACTTGTACTTGTTGTAGTTGTAGTTGTACTTGTTTAAGTTGTAGTTGTAGTTGTAGTTGTACTTGTTGTAGTTGTAGTTGTACTTGTACTTGTTGTAGTTGTAGTTGCACTTGTTGTAGTTGTAGTTGTACTTGTACTTGTTGTAGTTGTAGTTGTACTTGTACTTGTTGTAGTGGTAGTTGTACTTGTTGTGGTTGTAGTTGTAATTGTACTTGTTGTAGTTGTAGTTGTACTTGTCGTAGTTTTGGTTGTTTTTGTATTTGTACTTGTTATAGTTGTATTTGTACTTGTACTTGTAGTTGTAGCTGTACTTGTACTTGTTGTAGTTTTAGTTGTATTTGTTGTAGTTTTGGTTGTATTTGTATTTGTACTTGTTGTAGTTGTTGTTGTACTAGTACTTGTTTTAGATGTATTTGTACTTGTTTAGTTGTAGTTGTACCTGTTGTAGTTGTAGTTGTATTTGTACTTGCTGTAGTTGTAGTTGTACTTGTACTTGTTGTAGTTGTAGTTGTACTTGTTGTAGTTGTAGTTGTACTTGTTTAGTTGCAGTTGTACTTGTTTTATTTGTACTTGTACGTGTACTTGTTGTAGTTGTAGTTGTAGTGTACACATTGTAGTTGAAGTTGTACTTGTTCTTGTTGTAGTTGTAGTTGTACTTGTTGTAATTGTAGTTGTAGTTGTACTTGTAGTTGTAGTTGTAGTTGCACTTGTTGTAGATTTAGTTGTAGTTGTACTTGTTGTAGTTGTAGTTGTACTTGTAGTTGTACTTGTTGTAGTTGTAGTTGTACTTGTTGTTTTTCTAGTTATAGTTGTACTTGTTTTAGTATACTTGAACTTGTATTTGTTGTATTTGTAGTTGTACTTGGTGTTGTTGTAGTTGTAAATGTACTTGTTGTAGTTGTAGTTGTAGTTGTACTTGTTGTAGTTGTAGTTGTATTTGTACTGTAGTTTTAGTTGTAGTTGTACTTGTTGTAGTTGTAGTTGTACTTGTACTTGTTGTAGTTGTACTTGTAGTTGTTGTAGTTGTAGTTGTATTTATACTTGTTGTAGTGGTAGTTGTACTTGTTGTAGTTGTAGTTGTACTTCTTGTAGGTCTACTTGTTGTAGTTGTACTGGTACTTGTACTTGTTGTTGTTGTAGTTGCAGTTGTACTTGTTGTAGTGGTAGTTTTAGTTGTGCTTCTTCTGGTTGTAGTTGTACTTGTTGTAGTTGTAGTTGTACTTGTACTTCTTGTAGTGTAGTTGTACTTGTTGTAGCTTTAGTTGTACTTCTTGTAGTTGTAATTGTAGTTGTAGTTGTACTTCTTGTAGTTGTAGTTGTAGTTGTAGTTGTACTTGTTATAGTTGTATATGTACTTGTAGTTGCACTTTCTGTAGTTGTAGTTGTTTTTGTACTTATTGTAGTTGTGGTTGCACTTGTACTTGTTGTAGTTGTATTTGTAGTTGTAGTTGTACTTGTTGTAGTTGTAGTTGTATTGTACTTGTACTTGTTGTAGCTTTATTTCTACTTGTAATTGTTGTATTTGTAGTTGTACTTGTTGTAGTTTTATTTGTACTTCTTGTAGTTGTAGTTGTAGTTGTAGTTGTACTTGTTGTAGTTGTGGTTGTAATCGTACTTGTTGTAGTTGTACATGCACTTGTGTTATTACTTCTTATTGTTGTAGTTGAAGTTGTACTTCTAATTCTTGTAGTTGTAGTTGTACTTGAACTTGTTGTAGTTGTAGTTATAGTTGTTGTAGTTATAGTTGTACTTGTTGTAGTTGTAGTTGTACTTGTTGTAGTTGTAGTTGTACTTGTACTTGTTGTAGTTGTAGTTGTACTTGTACTTGTTGTAGTTGTAGTTGTACTTGTAGTTCAGTTGTAGTTGAACTTGTACTTGTTGTAGTTGTCGTTGTGTTTGTACTTGTTGTAATTGTAGTTGTAGTTGTAGTTGTACTTGTAGTTGTACTTGTTGTACTTGTAGTTGTACTTGTTGTAGTTTCCGTTATACTTGTACTTGTTGCATTTGACTTGTACTTATATTTGTTGTAGTTTTAGTTGTAGTTGTCCATCTTGTAGTTGTAGTTATACTTGTTGTAGTTCTAGTTGTACATGTACTTGTTGTGGTGGTAGTTGTACTTGTACTTGTTGTTGTAATTGTACTTGTTGTAGTTGTAGTTATAGTTGTATATGTTATAGTTGTAGTTGTAGTTGTAGTTGTACTTGTTCTAGTTGTAGTTGTACTTGTTGTAGTTGTAGTTTTACTTGTATTTGTTGTATTTGTAGTTGTAGTTGTACTTGTTGTAGTTGTATTTCTACTTGTTGTAGTTGTAGTTGTACTTCTTAATTTGTAGTTGTACCTATTGTAGTTGTATTTTTAATTGTTGTAGTTGTAGTTGTACATGTACTTGTACTTGTTGTAGTTGTAGTTGTACTTGTAGTTGTAGTTGTAGTTGTACTTGTTGTAGTTGTAGTTGAACTTGTTGTAGTTGTAGTTGTACTTGTTGTAGTTGTAGTTTTAGTAGTACTTGTAGTTGTAGTAGCACTTGTACTTTTTGTAGTTGTAGTTGTACTTGTTGTACATGTAGTTGTAGTTGTATATGTTGTAGGTGTAGTTGTACTTGTACTTGTTGTGGTTGTACTTGTTACTTTTAGTTGTACTTGTTGCAGTTGTAGTTTTTGTAGTTGTAGTTGTACTTGTTGTTTTAGTTGTACTTGTACTTGTACTTGTTGTAGTTGTAGTTGTTCTTGTATTTGTTTGTAATTGTAGTTGTACTTTAACTTGTTGTATTTGTAGTTTTACTTGTTCTTGTACTTTTTGTAGTTATACTTGTACTTGTAATTGTACTTGTTCTACTTTAATATATGTACTTATATTTTTTTTTGTTCTTGTATTTGTTGTAGTTGTAGTTGTAGTTGTACTTAATCTTGTTTTAGTTTTATTGTACTTGTTGTAGTTGTAGTTGTACTTGTACTTGTACTTGTTTTAGTTGTATTTGTAGGTGTATTTGTTTTAGTTTTAGTTGTACTTGTAATTGTACTTGTTTTAGTTTTAGATGTACCTTTAACAGTTGTAGTTGTACTGCTACTTGTTGTAGTTTTACTTCTACTAATACTTGTTCTACCTGCAGTTGTATTTGTACTTGTACTTGTTGTAGTTGTAGCTGTATATGTTGTAGTTGTACTTGTACTTGTACTTATACTTGTTTTGGTTTTAGATGTTCTCGTTGTAGTTATAATTGTATTTGTACTTGTAGTTGTGCTTGTACTTGTTTTTATTGTAGTTTTTGTTCTACTTGTTTTGGTGTAGCTGTATTTGTACTTGTAATTGTAGTAGTTTTAGTCGTACTTCTTGTAAATGTAGTTGTACTAGTACTTCTTGCAGTTGTAGTTTTACTTGTATTTGTTGTAGTTATACTTCTACTAGTACTTGTAGTTGCAGTTATATTTGTACTTGTTATAGTTGTAGTTGTACATGTTTTAGTTGTACTTGTACTTGTACTGTACTTGTTGTAGTTGTAGTTGTACATGTTTTAGTGTGTACTTGTAATTGTACTGTGCTTGTTGTAGTTTTAGTTGTACTGGTTGTAAATTTAGTTGTACTTGTCTTTTTTGTAATTTGAGTTGTACTTGTACTTGTACTTTTTGTAGTTGTAGTTGTACTTAATGTAGTTGTACTTGTACTTATGTTGTTGTAGTTGTAGCTGTACTTGATGTAGTTGTAGTTGTAGTTGTACTGGTACTTGTTGTATTTGTAGTTGTACTTGTTTTATCTGTACTTGTTGTGGTTTTAGTTGTACTTGTACTTCTACTTGTTTTAGTTGTAGTTCTACTTGTTGTAGTTGTGTCTTTACTAGTTGTACTTGTTTTAGTTGTAGTTTTGTTGTAGTTGTAGTTGTACTTGATGTTTTACTTGATGTAGTTTTAGATGTACTTGTTGTAGTTGTAGTTGTACTTGTACTTCTTGTACTTAAATTTTTACTGTACTTGTTGTAGTTGTAGTTGTACTTGTACTTAATGTTGTTGTAGTTGTAGTTATAATTGTTGTAGTTGTGGTTGTAATTGTACTTATACTTGTACTTTTACTTGTTTTAGTTGTAGATGTACTTGTATTTGTTTTAGATTTTCTTGTTGTAGTTGTAGTTGTTCTTGTACTTGTTGTAGTTGTACATGTACTAGAACTCGTTGAAGTTTCAGTTCTATTTGTACTTGTACTTGTTGTAGTTGTAGTTGTGCATGTTTTAGTTGTAATTGTACTAGTACTGTACTTGTTGTAGATTTTAATGTACTTGTTGGAGTTTTAGTTTTACTTGTACTTGTTGTAGTTGTAGTTGTTCTTGTACTAGTACTTACTGTAGGTGTAGTTCTACTTGTTGTCGTTTTAGTTGTACTTATACTTATTCATGTACTTGTTATAGTTTTAGTTTTAGTTGTACTTCTACTTGTTGTAGCTGTACTTGTTGTAGTTGTAGTTGTACTTGTATTGTACTTGTTCATTAGTTGTACTTGTACTTGTTGTAGTTGTAGTTCTAACTGAACATGTTATAGTTGTAGTTGTACTTGTTGTGGTTGTAATTGTACTTGTACTTGTACTTTTGTAGCTGTAATTGTACCTGTTGTAGTTGTACTTGTTGTAGTTGTAGTTGTGTTGTAGTTGTACTTGTACTTGTACTTGTTGTAGTTGTAGTTATACTTGTACTTGTTGTAGTTGTAGATGTACTTGTACTTGTAGTTGTACTTGGTGCAGTTGTAGTTGTAGTTATACTTGTTTTAGTTTTAGATGTATTTAATGTAGTTGTAGTTGTACTTGTATTTGGACTAGTACTTGTTATAGTTGCAGTTGTATTTGTACTTGTACTAGTTGTAGTTTTAGTTGTTCATGTTTTAGTTGTACTTGTACATGCACTGTACTTGTTGTAGTTGTAGTTGTACATGTTTTTGTTGTTCTTGTACTTTTACTGTACTTGTAATTTATTTTTATTTGTTGTAGTTTTAGTTCTACTTGTCTTTGTTGTAGTTGTAATTGTACTTGTACGTGTACTTGTTGTAATTGTAGTTGTACTTCTTGTAGTTGTACTTGTACTTTTTCTAGTTGTAGTTGTAGTAGTACTTGTTCAAATTGTCGTTGTACTTGTTGTAGTTGTAGATGTACTTGTATTGTACTTGATGTAGTTTTAGTTGTATTTGTACTTGTTGTAATTTTAGTTGTACTTGCTTAAATTGTAGTTGTACTTGTACTTGTTTTAGTTGTAGTTATACTTGTTGTACTTGATGTAATTGTAGTTGTGTTTAAGTTTACTTGTACTTGTACTTGTACTTGTTGTAATTGTACTTGTACTTTTTGTAGTTGTATTTGTTGTAGTTTTAGTTTTATTTTTACTGTAATTGTTGTACTTTTACTTTTACTTGTATTTGTTGTAGTTTAAGTAGTACTTGTACATGTTATAGTTGTAGTTGTACTTGTTGTAGTTGTAGTTGTACTTGTTGTAAATGTAGTTGTACTTGTTGTAGTTGTAGTTGTACTTGTACTTGTTCTAGTTGTACGTGTACATGTTGTAGTTTTACTTGTATTTGTTGCAGTTTTCGATGTACCGGTAGTTTTTGTTGTACTTGTACTGGTGGTACTTGTAGTTGTACTTGTACTCTTCTTGTTTTAGTTTTGATTGTACTAGTTGTAGTTGTAGTTCTATTTGTACCTGTTGTAGTTGTAGTTGTAATTGTACTTGTTGTATTTGTAGTTGTGCTTTTAATTGTACTTGTTGAACTTGTTGTAGTTGTAGTTGTAGTTGTAATTGTTGTAGTTGTAGTTGTACTTATACTTGTACTTGTTGTACATGTAGTTGTTCTTGTTGTAGTTAAAGTTGTACCTCTACTTGTTGAAGTTTTAGATTTACTTTTTGTAGTTTTAGATGTACTTCTTGTAGTTTTAGTTTTACTTGTACTTCTTGTAGCTGTACTTGTTAAAGTTGTAGTTGTAATTGTATTGTACTGTACTGATTGTAGTTGTAGTTGTACATGTTTTAGTGTGTACTTGTAATTGTACTGTGGTTGTTGTAGTTTTGGATGTAGTTGTTGTTTGTGTATTTTTTCTTGTACTTCTTGTAGTTGTAGTTGTACTTTTGTAGTTTTAGTTGTACTTGTTGTAGTTATAGTTGAACTTGCACTTGTTGTAGTTGTACTTGTACATGTTGTAGTTGTACTTGTATTTGTTGTAGTTTTCGATGCACTGGTAGTTTTTGTTGTACTTGTACTTGTTGTAGTAGTTCTAGTTACACTTGTACTCTTCTTGTTTTAGTTTTGATTGTACTAGTTGTAGTTGTAGTTCTATTTGTACCTGTTGTAGTTGTAGTTGTAATTGTACTTGTTGTATTTGTAGTTGTGCTTGTAATTGTACTTGTCTTACTTTTAGATGTACCTGTTTCATTTGTAGTTGTACTTGAACTTGTTGTAGTTGTAGTTGTAGTTGTACTTGTTGCAGTTGTAGTTGTACTTATACTTATACTTGTTGTAGATGTAGTTGTTCTTGTTGTAGTTATAGTTGTACCTCTACTTGTTGTAGTTGTAGTTGTAGTTGTACTGTTGTAGTTGTAGTTTTACTTATAATTGTACTTGTTTTAGTTTAGATGTACTTGTTGTATTTGTAGATGTACTTATTGTAGTTGTACATGTACTTTTACTTGTTGTAGTGTAGTTGTACTTGTTGTGGTTGAAGTTGTAGTTGTACTTGTTGTGGTTGAAGTTGTAGTTGTACTTGTATTTCTAGTAGTTGAAATTGTACCTGTTGTAGTTGTACTTGTTGTAGTTGCAGTTGTTTTGTAGTTGTAGTTGTACTTGTAATTGTTGTAGTTATAGTTGTAGTTGTACTTGTACTTGTTGTAGTTGTAGTTGTACATGTTGTAGTTTTAGATGTACTTGTTGTAGTTGTAGTTGTGCTTGTACTTGTTGTAGTTGTACTTGTACTTGTACTTGTTGTAGTTGTACTTGTACTTGCAATATTACCTGTTGTAGTTTTCGATGTACTGGTAGTTTTTCTTGTACTTGTACTTGTAGTAGTTGTAGTTGTCTTTGTACTTGTTCTTTTTTTAGTTTTGGTTGTAGTTGTTGTAGTTGTAGTTCTACCTATACTTGTTGTAGTTTTAGTTGTAGTTGTACTTGTACTTGTTATTGTACTTGTTGCAATTGTAGTTAATTTTGTTTAGGTTTTAGTTGTACTTGTACTTGTTGTAGTTGTAGTTGTACTTACCCTTGTACTTGTTGTAGTTGTAGATGTACTTGTTCTGTACATGTTGTAGTTTTAGTTGTACTTGTACTTGTTGTAATTTTAGTTTGACTTTTTTAAATTATACTTGTACTTGTACTTGTTGTAGTTGCAATTGTACTTGTTGTAATTGTAGTTGTACTTGTTGTGGTTGTAGTTGTACTTGTACCTGTTAAAATTGTACATGTACCTGTTGGAGTTTTGGATATACTTGTTGTAGTTGTAGTTGTACTTGTACTTGTAGTAGTTGTAGTTGTACTTGTTGTAATTTTAGATGTACTTGTTGTAGTTGTAGTTGTACTTGTACTTGTTGTACTTGTACTTGTACTTGTACTTGTTGTAGTTGTACTTGTACTTGCACTAGTACTAGTTTTAGTTGTCGATGTACTGGTAGTTTTTGTTGTATTTGTACTTGTTGTAGTTGTAATTGTACTTGTACTTGTTCTTGTTTTAGTTTTGGTTGTACTTTTTGTAGTTTTAGTTGTACTTGTTGTAGTTTTTAGTTGCGATTTTTTTTTTGTACTTGTAGTTGTAGTTGTACTTGTTGTAGTTGTAGTCTTAGTTGTGCTTCTTGTAGTTGTAGTTTTACTTTTTGTAGCTGAAGTTATACTTGTATTTGTTGTAGTTGTAGTTGTACTTGATGTAGTTGTAGTTTCACTAGCACTTGTTGTAGTTATAGTTTTACTTGTACTTGTACTTGTTGTAGTTGTAGTTAAACTTGCAGTTCTACTTGTCGTAGTTTTAGTTGTACTTGTTGTAGTTTTAGTTGTAGTTGTACTTTTTGTGATTGTAATTGTTGTTGTTGTAGTTGTACTTGTTGTAGTTGTAGTTGTCCTTGTACTTGTTTTAGTTGTAGTTGTACTTGTACTTGTACTTGTTGTAGTTGTAGTTGTACTTGTACTTGTTGTAGTTGTAGTTGTATTTGTACTTGTCCTTGTTGTAGTTGTAGTTGTACTTGTTGTAGTTGTAGTTGTGCTTGTACTTGTTGTAGTTGTAGTTGTAGTTGTACTTGTTGTTGTTGTAGTTGTAGTTGTAGATTTAGTAGTACTTGTTAAAGTTGTAGTTAAAGTTTTTCTTGCTTTAATTGAAGTTGGTTGTAGATGTACTTGTTGTAGTTGTAGCTGTACTTGTACTTGTTGTTGCTATAGTTTTACTGGTACTTGTTGAATTTGTACTTCTCTTTGTTGTAGTTGTAGTTGTAATTGTACTTGTTGTAGTTGTAGTTGTACTTGTTGTAATAGTAGTTGCACTTGTATTTGTTGTAGTTGTAGTTGTAGTTTTACTTGTTATAGTTGTAGTTTTACTTTTACGTGTTGTAGTTTTAATTGTACTTGTTCTAGTTGTAGTTGTATTTGTTGTAGTTGTAGTTGTACTTGTTGTAGTTGTAGTTGTAGTTGTACTTCTCGTAGTTGTAGTTTTAGTTGTAGTTATACTTGTTGTAGTAGTAGTTGTAGTTTTTTTTTTTGTTGTAGTCGTAGTTATAGTTGTACTTGTTGTAGTGGAGTCATACTTGTACTTCTTGTAGTTGTTGTTTTACGTTTTGTAGCTGTTGTTGTACTTGTACTTGTCGTAGTTGTGGTTGTATTTGTTGTAGTATTAGTTGCACTTGTTGTACTTGTTGTAGTTGTAGTTGTAGCTGTACTTGATTTAGTTGTAGTTGTAATTGTACTTGTTGTAGTTGTAGTTCTTCTAGTACTTGTTGTTGTTGTTGTATTTGTAGTTGTCCTTGTTGAAGTTGTAGTTCTCTTTGTTGTAGTTGTAAGTGTACTTGTTGTAGTTCTAATTTTTGTAGTTTTAGTTGTAGTTGTACTTGTACTTGTTGTTGTTGTAAATGTACTTGTTGAAGTTGCATTTGTACTTGTACTTATCGTAGTTATAGTTGTAATTGTTATAGTTTTAGATGTAATTGTACTTGTACTTGTTGTAGTTGTAGTTGTACTTCTTGTAGTTTTAGTTGTACTTGTTCTAGTTGTAGTTGTAGTTTTTTTATTTTGTTGTAGTTTTTATTGTACTTGTTGTAGTTGTAGTCTTACTTGTTATTCTTGTAGTTGTAGTTTTACTTTTTTTTAGCTCTAATTGTAGTTGTAGTTGTACTTGTTGTGGTTATAGTTATTAAAGTAATTGTAATTGTAGATGTACTTGTTGTAGTTGTAGTTGTTGTACTTCTTGTAGTTGTAGGTGTACTTGTACTTGTTGTAGTTGTAGTTGTAGTAGTACTTGTTGTAGTTGTAGTTGTACTTGTTTTAGTTGTAGTTGCACTTTTTGTAGTTGTACATGTACTTGTATTTGTACTTAATGTAGTTGTAGTTGTACTTGTAACGGTTTAAGTTGAAGTTATAGCTCTACTTGTTGTAGTACGTCTTGTAGTTTTAGTTGTATTTGAACTTGTACTTGTTGTTGTTTTAGTTGCACTTGTTGTAATTGTAGTTGTACCTGTTGTATTTGTAGTTGTACTTGTGCTTGTTGTAGTTGTAGTGGTAATTGTACTTGTTGTAGTTGTAGTTGTACTTGTACTTGTACTTGTTGCAGTTGTAATTGTACTTGTTGTAGTTGTAGTTTTACTTGTACTTGTACTTAATGTAGTTGTAGTTGCACTTGTACTTGTTTTATTTGAAGTTGTATTTGTTGTAGTATTTATTGTGATTTTTAGTTTTCCTTCTACTTCTACTTGTTGTAGTTGTAGTTGTAGTTGTACTTGTTGTAGTTGTAGTTGCACTTTTTGTAGTTGTAGCTCTACTTGTACTTAATGTAAATGTATTTGTAGTTGTACTTGTTGTAACTTTAGTTGTACTTGTATTCAGTGTAGTTTTTGTTGTACTTCTTGTAGTTGTAGTTGTACTTGTATTTGTTTTAGTTGTATTTATAGTTGTATTTGTTTAGTTGTAGTTATACTTATTCTTGTACTTGTTGTAGATGTAATTGTTTTTGTTATAGGTGTAGTTTTACTTGTACTTAATGTAGTTTTTTTTGTACTTCTTGCAATAGTAATTACACTTGTACTTTTTGTAGTTGTAATTGTACTGTACTTTTTGTATTAGTAGTTGCACTTGTACTTGTTGTAGTTGTTGTTGTAGTTGTACTTATTGTAGGTGTAGTTGCACTTGTACTTGTTGTAGTTGTTGTTGTAGTTGTACTCGTTGTACTTGTAGTTGTGCTTGTATTTGTTCTGGATGTAAATGTACTTGTTGTAGTTGTAGTTGTCGCTGTATTTGTTGTAGTTTTAATTGTACCTGTTGTAGCTTTAGTTGTACTGGTTCTTGTACTTGGTGTAGTTTTAGTTGTACTTATACTTGCACTTGTTGTAGTTTTAGTTGTACTTGTTGTAGTTGTATTTGTAGTTGTACTTTATTGGTTGTAAATCTATTTTACTTGTTGTAGTTGTAGTTGTACTTGTTCATGTACTTGTTGTCGTTGTAGTTGTAAATGTTGTAGTTGTAGTGGTATTCGTTGTTGTACTATTCGTAGTTTTAGTTCTACTTGTTGTATTTGTAGTTGTACTTGTACTTTTTGTAATTGTACTTGATGTAGTTGTACTTGTTATATTATAGTTTTACATCTACTTGTTGTAGTTGTAGTTGTACTTGTACTTGTTGTAGTTGTAGTTGTACTTGTTGTCGTTGTAGTTATAGTTGTACTTATTGTAGTTTTTGTTGTATGTTGTAGTTGTAGTTGTAGTCGTAACTGTACTTGTTGTAGTTGTAGTTGTACTTGTACTTCTTGTAGATGTAATTGTATTTGTTTCAGTTGTACCTGTACTTATACTTGTACATATTGTAGTTATAATTGTACTTGTACTTGGTAGAGTTTAGTTGTAGTTGTACTTCTACTAGTTGTAGTTGTACTTGTTGTAGTTGTTGTTGTACTTGATCTCGTTGTAGTTGTACTTCTTGTAGTTGTAGTTGTTCTCGTACTTTTTGTAGTTGTAGTTGTACTTGTTGTAATTTAAGTTGTAGTTGTACTTGTTATAGTTGTAGTTTTACTTGTACTTGTTGTAGTTGTAATTGTACTTGTTGTAGTTGTAGTTCTAGTGGCAATTTTTTTGGTGTAGTTGTCTTTTACTTATTGTAGTTGTATTTGTAAATGTTGTAGTGTAGTTGTACTTGTACTTGTACTTGTCCTAGTTTTAGTTGTACTTGTTGTAGTTGTAGTTGTTCTTGTTCTTGTTGTAGTTCTAGTTGTACTTAATGTACTTGTACTTGTTTAGATGTAGTTGTAATTTTTGCAGTTGTAGTTGTAGTTGTATTTGCAGTTGTTGTAGTTGTAGTTGTCCTTATTGTAGTTGTAATTGTACTGTACGTGTACTTGATGTAGTAGTATTTGTACTTGAACTTGTTGTAGTTGTAGTTGTACATGTTGCAGTTCTAGTTGTACTTGTTGTTGATGTTATAGTTTTACTTGTACTTGCTGTAGTTATAGTTGTAGTTGTAGTTGCACTTGTTGGAGTTGTAGTTGCAGTTGTACTATTTGTAGTTGTAGCTGTACTTGTACTTGTAGTTGTAATTGTTTGTATATTTGTAGTTAGTAGTTGTATTTGTACTTGTACTTGTTGTAGTTTTTGTTGTACTTGTTGTAGTTCTACTTGTAGTTGTACTTGTTGTATTTATACTTGTTGTAGTTGTAGTTGTACTTGTTGTAGTTGTAGTTGTACTTGTTGTAGTTGAATTTGTACTTGTACTTGTTGTAGCTGTAATTGTAAGTGTACTTGTTGTTGTTATAGTTGTACATTGTACTTTTTGTTGTTGTAGTTTTAATTGTACTTGTTGTAATATTAGTTGTACTTGTACTTGTTGTAGTTAAGATTGGAGTTGTACTTGTTGTGGTTGTAATTGTACTGGTATTTGTTGTGGTTGTAGTTGTACTTGTTGTAGTTGTGGTTGTAATTGTACTTGTTGTAGTTTTAGTTGTACTGGTACGTGTACTTGTTGTAGTTCTAGTTGTACTTGTTGTAGTTGTATTTGTACCTGTACTTAAACTCG
Organism: Elysia crispata; assembly: GCA_033675545.1. Classification (NCBI taxonomy): domain Eukaryota; kingdom Metazoa; phylum Mollusca; class Gastropoda; family Plakobranchidae; genus Elysia; species Elysia crispata. Next base: position 811 of record JAWDGP010005392.1, on the reverse strand, counting down.
TTGTAGTTGTATTTGTAAATGTTGTAGTGTAGTTGTACTTGTACTTGTACTTGTCCTAGTTTTAGTTGTACTTGTTGTAGTTGTAGTTGTTCTTGTTCTTGTTGTAGTTCTAGTTGTACTTGTAGTAGTTGTAGCTGTACTTGTACTTGTTGTAGTTGTACTTGTACTTGTTGGAGTTGTAGTTGTACTTGTACTTTTACTCGTTGTAGTTGTAGTTGCACTTGTACTTTTTGTAGTTGTTGTTTTAGTTGCACTTGTTGTAGTTGTGGTTGTACTTGTTGTAGTTATGGTTGTACTTGAACTTGTACTTCTTGTAGTTGTAGTTGTACTTAATGCAATTGTAGTTGTACTTGTACTTGTTGTAGTTGCAGTTGTAGTTGTACTTGTTGTAGTTGTAGTTGTACTTTTACTTGTAGTTGTAGTTGTACTTGTACTTGTTGTAGTTGTAGTTGTACTTTATGTAGTTCTAGTTGTAGTTGTACTTGTACTTGTTGTAGTTGTACTTGAACTTGTAGTTGTACTTGTTGTATTTGTAAATGTTGTAGTTGTAGTTGTACTTGTACTTGTTGTAGTTGTAGCTGTATTTGTACTTGTTGTAGTTGTAATTTACTTTTATTTGTTTTAGTTGTAGTTGTAGTTGTACTTGTTGTAGTTGTAGTTGTATTTGTACTTGTTTTTGTTGTAGTTGTATTTGTACCATTTGTAGTTTTAGTTGCTTGCTATAGTTGTAGTTGTATTTATCCTTGTTGTAGCTGTAGTTGTACTTTTATTTGTACTTCTTATAGTTGTAGTTGTACTTTCACTTGTTGTA
>JAWDGP010005391.1:0-24160 GCA_033675545.1 Elysia crispata | reverse complement strand
TTCCAGTGCATGTGCTTGTCTCTCTGATAGATATATATATATATATATATATATATACATATAAATATATATATAGATATATCGGTCTTCGTATATATATATATATATATATACATAGATGCGTATAAATATATATATATATATAGATATATATATATAGATAGATGTGGGTCTTACGTATATATATATATATATATATATATATATACATTCATATATATATATATATACATAGATAGATATACATAGATTAAATTATATATATATATATATATATATATATATATATATATATATATACGTGTATATATATATATATATATATATATATATACACGTGCGTATATATATATATATATATATATATAGGTGCGTATATATACGTGCGTGTATTATATATATATATATAGATTAATAGATGTGCCGTCGCGCGCGCAACTTATGTAAGATAGATGTATGTATAGGTGTAGATACATACATACATACATGCATGTGTATACGGTGCGTATATATATACATGCATGTATATATAGATATATATATATATAGATGCATGCATATATATATCTATAACATATCGATAGATACATATATATAGATATATATAACATATGCGTAGATGCGTATATATATATATATACGTGCGTATATATACGTTGATGTATGTATATATGGGTGTAACATGTAAAGATGGAGTATATATATATATACGTGCGTATATATACACGTATAGGTGCGTATATATATAGATATATATATGCTTTCAAGCAAGGTAGATTAATACGTGCGTAGATATATATATAACATATGGGTACGTCTGTCTATATATAGATACGTATATATATATATATCGGTGCATGTATATATAGATATATAATATATATCGATCTATCTTTCTCTCTCTCGATCTATCTCTCTCTCAATCTCTCTCTCGATCTGTGTCTCTGCGTCGATCTGTCTCTCCCCGTCGATCTCTCTCTCTCTCTCTCTCTCTCTCTCTCTCTCTCTCTTTCGATCTGTCTTTCTCTCCACAAATCTGTTTCCCTCCGTCGATCTGTCTCTCTCTCGATCTGCCTTTCTCCGTCGATCTCTCTCTCTCTCTCTCGATCTGTCTCTCTCAGTCGATCACTTTGTCTCTCTCGATATATCTCTCTCTCTCCGTCGATCTATCTCTCGCATCCCTCCCCATCTCTCTCTCTCTCCCGATCTGTATCTTTGCGTCGATCTCTCTCTCCCCGTCGATCTCTCTCTCTCTCTCTCTCTCTCTCTCTCTCTTTCGATCTGTCTTTCTCTCCGTCCCAGTCATCGACCGACAGACAGTCCCTCTCTCGTTCCGTCTTTCTCCGTCGATCTCTCTCTCTCTCTCTCCATATGTCTCTCTCCGTCTTTCTGTCTCTCTCTCCGTCGATCTCTCTCTCTCTCTCGATCTGTCTCTCTCCGTCGATCACTTTCTCTCTCTCGATACCTCTCTCTCTCCCTCGATCTATCTCTCTTTCGATCTGTCTCTCTCCGTTGACCCTCTCGCTCTATCGGATCTCTCTCATCCCTCGTACATGTCTCTCTCCGTCGATTTCTCTCACTCTCGATCTGTCTCTCTCTCGATCTGTCTTTCTCTCGATCTATCTCTCTCTCTCTCGATCTGTCTCTCTCCGTTGATCTAGTGTCTCTCTCGATCTCTCTATCTCTCCGTCGATCTCTCTCTCTCCGTCGATCTCTCTCTCGATCTCTCTCTCTCTCCGTCGATCTCTCAATCTCTTTCTCTCTCGTCTGTCTCTCCCCGTCGTCTCTCTCTCTCTCTCTCTCGATCTGTCTCTCTCTCTCTCTCTCTCGATCTCTCTCCCTCCGTCGATCTCATCGCTCTCTCGATCTCTCTCACTCCTTTGATCTGTGTCTCTCGATGCTGTCTCTCTCCATACACTCCCACTCTCTCTCTATCTGCTCCGATCTACTCTCTCTCTCGATCTCTCTCTCTCTACTCCGTTGATCTGTCGCTCTCTATACGATAGATGTCTCTCTCCGCCCATATCAGCTCTCTCTCTCTCTCACGCTCGCTGCATGCTGTAGCACGTGCGTCGGTCTCTCTCTCTCCCCGTCGATCTCTCTCGCCCTCGATCTCTCTCTCTCTACACGTCGTCTCTCTCTCTCGTCTCTCTCTCTCTCTCTCTCTCTGCGTCGTGCGATCTGTCTATATCTCCGTAAATCGGTACGTATCCGTATAGATGCAATACATAGATCTAGTCTCTCTCCGATCGATGTATATATCCGTCGACATACATCTCTACCTACGTATCTAGGTACGTACACATACCGTGCGTATACATCTATATCTCTCGATGCATTCTCTCTCCGTCGATGCATCTCTCTATCGATCTGTCTATCCGTATAGACCAGCTACGTATATATATCGATCTCTCATCTATCGATATGAACTCTTAACACGTCGATACATACATATATAACTACATCTCTCCGCCGATCTCTCTACACCTAGGTATACATGTACATACATAACATGCATCGATCATGTACAGATATATACATACATACGATCGATACATCTCTCTCTCGATCTGTCTCTCTCCGTATAGATACTGTGTCTATACGTTGACTGTCATCTCTCTCTGGACGATCTCTCTAACTCTCTCTCCCGTCGATACATCTCTCTACCGTCGATGCGTAACTTATACGCAGTACGTCCACATCCCCATATAGATATGATATCCGCCTCCGTCCGTCTGATCTCTCTTTCCTCGATATACATGTAACTCTCTCCGCCAGATCGTCTCTCTCGTATCTGGCGTAACGTCTCTCTACACGTGCGATCTGTCTGCCATATACAGATCTACACATCCGTATAGATGCATGTGTCTCGGTACGTAACATCCATCGATACATGCACATACAGTCTCATATACGGAGTAACGTATAGATCGATACTCATCATCTCCGATCGATCTCTCTCTCTCTCGATCTCTCTGGCACTCGATGTAGCAACCACAATCTGAACACTCCGTCGATAGTAACCTGTCTGGCGTAAACATGCAGCGTAAATTGTATCTGGGTACGTCTCTAACCAAAAAATCGATACTGTGTCTCTCTCGTCGACTATCTACATAGATGCATGCATATACACGCTATCTGATACATCTATACATACATGTACACGTGCGCACGTACACGTGTCTCTCTCTCCCCCGCTCGATATACATCTCTCCATCTGTCTGTGCGTCCGTATATACACATGCATCTGTTTCCCTCTCATCTCGTCTGTCTCTTGTCTCGGATCTATCTCTCACCAGTCGATCTCTCTTTCTCTCTAGATCTGTCTCTCCCCGTCGATCCCTCTACATCCCGATACTGTCTCTCTAACATCGATATCTGTATCCGTCGGTGTACTCATCTATCGTCGCTATAACATCTCTCTCGTCTCTCTCTCACGTCCGATCTATCTCTCTCCGATCTGTCTCTCCGTCGACTCTCTCTCTGTCCACGATCTCTCACTCTCGACGATCTGTCTCACATCGGTACATATCTGTCCGTCGATCTGTCTGTTCTGTACGATCTGTCTCTCTCTCGACTGTCTCTCTCGCACCGTCTGTCTCTCTCGTCGATGCGTGCTTATACCGAATACATACATGTCGCAAGATGTAGATCTCTCAGTCCATACCGTCTCTACGTCTGTCTACGATAGATCTCACCAGACGGCTATCACTATAGACTGCCTCTGACATCGATCTGTCTCTCCGTCGATGTCATGCCCATAGACGATCTGTCACTCCTCCTCGATCGCTCTCACTCCGCCGATCGGTCTCTTCGATCTGTCTCTCATCTCCGTCGATCTGCCTCTCTCGATCTGCGTCCGTCCAGGAACTCACTCTCTCTCTCCGTCGATCTGTCTTCTCCGTCGATTCCTCTCCGTCGATCCTTTTCATTCTATCGATCTCTATTCTCTCCGTCGATCTATCTTTCTCCGTCGATCTCCCTTTCCGTCGATCTATCTCTCTCTATCGATCTCTCTATCTCCGTCGATTCGTCTCTCTCTCGCTTGATCTCTTTCTATCGATCTCATTCTATCGATTCCATTCTATCGACTTTCTCTCCGCTTGAATCTATCTCTCTATTTCGATCTCTTTCTCCAATGATCTATCTCTCTATCGATCTTCTCTCTCCGTCATTCTCTTATCTCTCTATCGATCTTTCTCTTTTTCCTGTCGATCTATCTATCGATCTCTCTCGTTCACTCTCTATCTTTCTCTCCGTCGATCTATCTCTCTATCGATCTCTTTCTCTCCGTTTCTATCTATCTCTTTTTATCGATCTCTTTCTCTCCATTCTATCTCTCTATCTATCTGTCGATCTCTCCCATTCAATCTGATTCTTTCCGTCTCATACCATTTCTCTTTTATCTATCTTTCTTTCATACGATTCCACTTTCCACATCTTTCTCCGTCGATCTATCTCTCTATCGATCTTTCTCTCCGTCAAATCTATCTCTCTTATCTATCTCTTTCTCCGTCGATCTATCTCCACCGACTGCCCTCTCCGTCGATCTATCTCTCTCTCCCCAATCTCTCTATCTCTCCTATCGATCTCTAATTCGTTCATCTCGATCTTTCTCTCTCCAGCTCGATTCATCCCTCTTCAATTCGATCTTCTTTTCTCTCCGTCGATCTTATCTCTCTTTATCGTACTCTTTCCGTCGATCTTCCCTCTCAATCTTTTCTCTCTCTTTATCTGTCCTTCCGTCTCGACCTCCTGATCTGTCTCTATCTCTCCGCCGAATTTATATCTCTCTCGATCTCTCTCTCCGTCGATCCATTGCTCTCTCGATCTCTTCTCTCACCTGTTGACTTGCTTTCTCTTCGATCTGTCTATCTCTCCACAACGATCGGCCTCTCTTTCCGTTGATTTCTCTCTCTCCCTTTCTCCCTTTTCTCTCGATCTCTCTCTCTGTCAATCTCTCTCTCTCTCTCTCCGTCGATCTGTCTCTCTCTCTCTCTCCGTCAATCTTTCTCCATTTCTCTCTCTCTCTCTATCTCTATCTTTGTCTCGATCTATCTCTCGCCGTCGATCTTTCTTTCTCTCTCGATCTGTCTCTTTCCGTTGATCCTTCTCTCTCTTTCGATTTGTCTATCTCCGTCGATCTGTCTGTCTCTGTCGATCTGTCTGTCTCTGTCGATCTGTCTATCTCTCGATCTCTCTCTCTCTCTCTCTCTCTCTCTCTCTACGTCGATCTTTCTCTCTCTCTAGATCTTTCTCTCTCCGTCGATGTCTCTCTCTCTCGATCTCTCTCTCTCTGTTGATTTGTCTCTCTCTTTCGATCTGTCTGTCTCCGTCGATCTGTCTGTCTCTGTCGATCTGTCTCTCTGTGTCGATCTGTCTGTCTCCGTCGATCTGTCTGTCTCTGTCGATCTGTCTCTCTGTGTCGATCTGTCTCTCTCTCTTGATCTGTCTCTCGCTCTCTCTATCCGTCTCTGTCTCGATCTGTCTCTCTCCGTCCATCCGTCTCTCTCTCTTTTTTCGGTTTGTCTCACCTGTGTAGATCTGTCTCTCTCCATCGATCTGTCTCTGTCCGTCGATCTGTCTCTCTCTCGATATTTTCTCTTTCTTTCGATCTGTGTCACTAAAAAAAAAAAAAAAAATCCGTTAAACTCACTCTCTGCCGATCTGTCTCTCTCTGACGATTTTTTTAATTCTCTCTTCAGCTCTCTCTCTCCGCCCATATCTTTCTCGATATATCTTCTCTGTCCGTCTATTCTTCTCTCTTCGATCTGTCTCTCTCCGTCGATCTCTCTTGGTCGATCTCCCTTTTCTCCAACGATCTGTCTCTCTCCATCGATCTGTCTCTCTGGTCAATATCTCTGTGTCTCGGAAGTGTCTCTCTCCGTCCATCTCTCTCTCAGGCGTCTCTCTTTGCTATCCCTTTCTCTCTATCGGATCTTTTCTCTACGTCGATCTTCCTCTTTCCACTTATCTGTGTATCACTCTCGATCACTCTTTTCTCTGTCGATCTCTCTTTCTCCTTCGATATATCTTTCTCCGTGGATCTTTATGTCTCTCTCTCTCTCTCTCTCTCTCTCTCCGTTGATCTGTATCTCCGTCGATATATCTGTCTCTCGAAGGCGCGCCTTTTATTTGTCGATCTCTTCCTTCGATCTGCTTCTCTCCGCCTGTATTCCTTGTCTTTCGATCTGTCTCTCTTCGCTGGATCTGTCTCTGTCTCTCGAAGGGTGTCTTTCTCCGTCGATCTCTTTCCTTCTCTCGATCTGTCTCTCTCCGTTGATCTGTGTCTCTCATGATCTGTCTCTCTCTCCATCGATCTCTATCCTTTTAATCTCTCCGTCGATCGACCCTCTCTATCGATTCTTTCTATCTCTCTCTCTGTCGATCTATCTCTCTTATTCGATCTCTCTTGGGGAATCTCTCCAAAGCCATCTTAATCTCTCTATCGATCCTTTTTCTCTCCGTCTTGATCTATCTCTCTCTATCTCGATCTCTTTCATCTTTCTGTCGATTTTCTTTCTCTCTCCCGTCGATCTATCTCTCTATCGATTCTCTCCGTCGATCTCTTTCTCTCCGTCGATCTATCTCTCCATTGATCTCTATCTCTCCGTCGATTCTTTCCGTCTGATCTATCTCTCTCTAACTATCTCTATCTCCGTCCATCTTCTCCGTCGATCGATCTTTCTACGACTTCATCTCTCCGTCGACTCCATCAACTTTTCTCTGATCTGTTCACTCCCCGTCGATTCTTCCTCATCCGTCTCTCTCATCGAATCTCTCTCATCTCCGTTGATCTGTGTCTCTCTTCTTGATCCTGTCTTTCTCACAACTGATCTGCCTCTCTATCTCTCCGTCGATCTCTTTCGGATCTCTCTGTCAATCTCTCTCTCTCCGTCAATCTGCCTCTCTCGCTGATCTGTCTCTCTCTAACGATCCTTCTCTCCGTCGATCTGTCTCTCCGTCGATCTTCTCCGTCGATCTATCTCTCTCTATCGATCTCTTTCTCTCCGTCGATCTATCTCTCTATCGATCTCTCTCTCTCCGTCGATCTTCAATCTTTTCTGATCTATCTCTCCCCGTCGATCTCTCTCTCTATTCTCTGACTCATTTCTCTCTCCGTCGATCATATCTCTCTCGATCTCTCTCTCTCTCCGTCGATCCATTGCTCTCTCGATCTCTCTCACTCCGTTGATCTGTGTTTCTCTCGATCTGTCTATCTCTCCAACGATCGGCCTCTCTCTTTCTCTCCGTTGATCTCTCTCTCTCTCGATCTCTCTCTCTGTCAATCTCTCTCTCTCTCTCTCTCCGTCGATCTGTCTCTCTCCGTTGATCTCTCTCTCTCACAAAGTATCTCTCTCCGTCGATCTCTCTTGCCGGTCGCCCGCTCTCTCTCTCTCTCCGTCTCTCTTTCTCTCTCTCTCTCTCTCTCTCTCGAAATGTTTCTCTTCGTCGACATTTCTCTCTCTCTCCATCTGTCTGTCTCCGTCAATCTTTCTCCATTTCTCTCTCTCTCTATCTCTATCTTTTGTCTCGGGATCTATCTCTCACCGTCGATCTTTCTCTCTCAGATCTGTCTCTCTCCGCCGATATCTCTCTCTCGATCTGTCTCTCTCTTTTTTGTTCCTTCTCTCTCTTTCGATTTGTCTGGTTCTGCGTCGATCTGTCCTGTCTCTGTCGATCTGTCTCTCTCCCAACGACCTGTCTATCTCTCGATCTCTCTCTCTCTCTCTCTCTTACACATCTTTCTCTCTCTAGATCTGTCTCTCTCCGATCGATGTCTCTCTCTCTCGATCTCGTCTGTCTCTGTTGATTTGTCTCTCTGTTTCTGAGTCTGTCTGTCTCCGTCGATCTGGCTCTGTCTCTGTCGATCTGTCCTGTGTCGATCTCTCTCTCCTTGATCTGTCTCTCGCTCTCTCTATCCGTCTCTCTCTGTCTCGATCTGTCTCTCTCCATCCATCCGTCTCTCTCTCTCTCTCTCTCTCGGTTTGCCATCTCACTCTGTAGATTCGTCTCTCTCCATCGATCTGTCTCTCTGTCCGTCGATCTGTCTCTCTCTCTCTCTCGATGTGTCTCTCTTCGATCTGTGTCCTCTCCGTTAAACCTCACTCCCTCTGCCGATCTGTCTCTCCTCTGACGATATCTCTCTCAGTCTCTCTCTCCGTCTATCTTTCTCTTTCGATATATCTCTCGTCCGTCTATCTCTCTCTCTCTCGATCTGTCTTTCTCTCCGTCGATCTCTCTCGGCTCGATCTCCCTTTTTTCCGTCGATCTGTCTCTCTCTCCATCGATCTGTCTCTCTCTGTCAATATCTCTGTGTCTCGAAGTGTCTCTCTCCGTCCATATCTCTCTCTCGAAGTGTCTCTCTTCGTCGATCTCCTCTATCGATCTTTCTCTACGTCGATCTCTCTCCGTCGATCTGTATCACTCCCCGATCAGTCTTTCTCTGTCGATCTCTCTCCTTCTGATCTATTTTTCTCCGTGGATTCGTCTGTCTGTCTGTCTGTCTGTCTCTCTCTCTCTCTCTCTCTCCACATCTGCATTCGTATCTCTCCGTCGATATATCTGTCTCTCGAAGTGCCTTTATTTGTCGATCTCTCTTTCCTTCGATCTGCTTCTCTCCGTCTATATCTTTGTCTTTCGATCTGTCTCTCTCCGTTGATCTGTCTCTGTCTCTCGAAGGGAAGTGTCTTTTCTCCGTCGATCCTCTTTCTCTCGATCCCTGTCTCTCTCCGTCGATCTGTGTTCATCATTCTTCTCCATTGATTCGTCTGTCTATCGATCTGTCTCTCTCTCCATCATTCCGTTTCCGCCGATCAATCTCTCTCATTTCAATGATCTCTCATCTCTCCGTGTCGATCTATCTCTCTCTCTATCGATCTCTCTATCTCTTCCGTCGATCTATCTCTCTCTCTATCGATCTGTCATCTCTCCGTTTGATCTCTTTCTCTCCGTCGATCTATCTCTCTATATCGATCTCCCTATCTCCGTCCGTCGATCTCTTTCTCTCCGTCGATTCCATCTCTCTATCGATCTCTCTATCTCTCCGTCGATCTCTTTCCATTCCATTCCATCTCTCTCTATCGATCTCTCATCGCTCATTCCTCTCCGTCGATCTACTTATCTTCTATCGATCTCTTTATCTCTCCGTCGTGATCTCTTTCCATCGATCTATCTCTCTATCGGGATCTCTCTATCTCTCCGTCGATCTCTTTCTCTCATCGATCTATCTCTCTCTATTCATTCTTCCTTCTTCCTTCTGCCTGTCGATCTCTTCTTCTGCTGATCTATCTTCGATCGGATCTCTATCTCTCCGTCGATCTCTTTCTCTCCATCGATTTATCTCTCATCTATCTTCCTCTATCTCTCCGTCGACTTCGTCCTCTTTCTCTCCATCGATCTATCTCTCTCCGCCGACTTCGTCGATCTCTATCTCTCCGCTCGATTTCTCTCTACTCCTCAAGGTCGATCTATCTCTCTCTATCGATCTCTCTATCTCTACTCGTCGATCTGCTTTCTCTCCATCGATTGATCTATCTCTCGACGATCTCCTTCATCTCTCCGTCGATCTCTCTCCGTCGATCTATCTCTCTATCGACTCTCTATCTCTCCGTCAATCCGCTTTCTCTTCCCGTCTGATTCCTCTCTATCGACTTTCTCTATCTCTCTATCGATTCTTTCTCCGTCGATCTATCTCTCTCTATCGATCTCTCAGATCCATCACTTTGTTTTCCATCGACTTCGGTCTGTCGATCTATTCTCCATCGATCTTCATTCTCTCCGTCGATCTATCTCTCTCTATCGATCTCTTTCTCTCCGTCGATCTATCTCTATCGATCTCTATCTTCATCGATCTCATCGACGATCTTTTGTCTCTTCCCGTCGATCTATCTCTCTCTATCGATCTGTCTCTCTCTCCGTCGATGTATCAATCTCTTTTTTCTCTCGATCTGTTCCTCCCCGTTTACACGATCTTCTCTCGATCTGTCTCTCTCGATCTCTCTCCACCTGTTGATCTGTGTGTCTGCCTCCTGATCCAGTCTATCTCTCCATCGATCGGCCTTTCTCTATCTCTCCGTCGATCTCTTCTTTCTCTCGATCTCTCTCGTCTGTCAATCTCTCTCTCTCCGTCGATCTGCCTCTTTTCCGTTAGATCTGTCTCTCTCTAAAGTTTCCGATCGATCTCTCTATCTCTCCGCTCGATCTGTCTCTCCGTCGATCTCTTTCTCTCCGTCGATCTATCTCTCTCTATCGATCTCTCTTCTCTCCGTCGATCTATCTCTCTCATCGATCTATCGATTCCCTCTCTCCGCCGATCTCTCAACTTCTCTTCGGCTCGACCCAGGCCCTCTCCCCGTCGATCTCTCTCTCTCTGTCTCTCGATCTCTCTCTCTCCGTCGATCATATCTCTCTTGATCTCTCTCTCTCCGTCGATCCATTCTCTCTCTCGATCTCTCTCACCACCGCTGATTTGTCTCCTCTCGATCTGTCTATCTCTCCAACGATCGGCCTCTCTATCTCTCCGTCTGATCTCTCTCTTTCTCTCTCTCTCTCGATCTCTCTCTCCTTCGAATCTCTCTCTCTCTCTCTCTCTCTCTCTCTCTCCGTAGATCTGTCTCTCTCCGTTGATCTCTCTCTCTCTCTTTCTCTCTCCGTCGATTCTCTCGGTCGCCCGCTCTCTCTCTCTCGATCCGTCGATTTCTCTCTTTCTCTCTCTCTCTCTCTCTCTCTCTGTCGAAATGTTTCTCTTCGTCGACATTTCTCTCTCTCTCCATCTGTCTGTCTCCGTCAATCTTTCTCCATTTCTCTCTCTCCCTATCTCTATCGTTTGTCTCGATCTATCTCTCACCGTCGATCTTTCTCTCTAGGATCTGTCTCTCTCCGTCGATATCTCTCTCTCTCGATCTGTCTCTCTCTTTTGTTCCTTCTCTCTCTTTCGATTTGTCTGTCTCCGTCGATCTGTCTGTCTCTGTCGATCTGTCTCTCTCCGACGATCTGTCTATCTCGATCTATCTCTCGTCTCTCTCTCTCCGTCGATCTGTATCACTCTCGATCAGTCTTTCTCTGTCGATCTCTCTCTCCTTCGATCTATTTTTCTCCGTGGATCTGTCTGTCTGTCTGTCTGTCTGTCTCTCTCTCTCTCTCTCTCTCTCTCTCTCCGTTGATCTGTATCACTCCGTCGATATATCTGTCACTCGAAGTGCCTTTATTTGTCGATCTCTCTTTCCTTCGATCTGCTTCTCTCCGTCTATATCTTTGTCTTTCGATCTGTCTCTCTCCGTTGATCTGTCTCTGTCTCTCGAAGGGAAGTGTCTTTCTCCGTCGATCTCTCTTTCTCTCGATCTGTCTCTCTCCGTTGATCTGTGTCTCTCTCGATCTGTCTCTCTCTCCATCGATCTCTTTCTCTCCGTCGATCTATCTCTCTCTATCGATCTCTCTTTCTCTCCGTCGATCTATCTCTCTCTATCGATCTCTCTATCTCTCCGTCGATCTATCTCTCTCTCCGTCGATCTCTTTCTCTCCGTCGATCTATCTCTCTCTATCGATCTCTCTATCTCTCCGTCGATCTCTTTCTCTCCGTCGATCTATCTCTCTCTATCGATCTCTCTATCTCTCCGTCGATCTCTTTCTCTCCATCGATCTATCTCTCTCTATCGATCTCTCTATCTCTCCGTCGATCTCTTTCTCTCCGTCGATCTATCTCTCTCTATCGATCTCTCTATCTCTCCGTCGATCTCTTTCTCTCCATCGATCTATCTCTCTCTATCGATCTCTCTATCTCTCCGTCGATCTCTTTCTCTCCATCGATCTATCTCTCTCTATCGATCTCTCTCTCTCTCCCGTCGATCTCTTTCCTCTCCGTCGATCTATCTCTCTATCGATCTCTATCTCTCCGTCGATCTCTTTCTCTCCATCGATCTATCTCTCTCTATCGATCTCTCTATCTCTCCGTCGATCTCTTTCTCTCCATCGATCTATCTCTCTCTATCGATCTCTCTATCTCTCCGTCGATCTCTTTCTCTCCGTCGATCTATCTCTCTCTATCGATCTCTCTATCTCTCCGTCGATATCTTTCTCTCCATGGAGATATCTCTCTCTATCGATCTCTCTATCTCTCCGTCGATCTCTTTCTCTCCGTCGATCTATCTCTCTCTATCGATCTCTCTATCTCTCCGTCGATCTCTTTCTCTCCGTCGATCTATCTCTCTCTATCGATCTCTCTATCTCTCTCTATCGATCTCTTTCTCTCCGTCGATCTATCTCTCTCTATCGATCTCTCTATCTCTCCATCGATCTCTTTATCTCTCCATCGATCTCTCTATCTCTCCGTCGATCTATCTCTCTCTATCGATCTCTTTCTCTCCGTCGATCTATCTCTCTCTATCGATCTCTCTATCTCTCTATCGATCTCTCTATCTCTCCATCGATCTCTTTCTCTCCGTCGATCTATCTCTCTCTATCGATCTCTCTCTCTCCGTCGATCTATCAATCTCTTTTTCTCTCGATCTGTCTCTCCCCGTCGATCTCTCTCGATCTGTCTCTCTCTCGATCTCTCTCACTCCGTTGATCTGTGTGTCTGTCGATCCGTCTCTCTCTCCATCGATCTGCCTTTCTCTATCTCTCCGTCGATCTCTCTTTCTCTCTATCTCTCTCTCTGTCAATCTCTCTCTCTCTCCGTCGATCTGCCTCTTTCCGTTGATCTGTCTCTCTCTATCGATCTCTCTATCTCTCCGTCGATCTGTCTCTCCGTCGATCTCTTTCTCTCCGTCGATCTATCTCTCTCTATCGATCTCTCTTTCTCTCCGTCGATCTATCTCTCTCTATCGATCTCTCTCTCTCTCTCCGTCGATCTCTCAATCTCTTTTTCTCTCGATCTGTCTCTCCCCGTCGATCTCTCTCGATCTGTCTCTCTCTCCGTCGATCATATCTCTCTCGATCTCTCTCTCTCCGTCGATCCATTGCTCTCTCGATCTCTCTCACTCCGCTGATCTGTGTCTCTCTCGATCTGTCTATCTCTCCAACGATCGGCCTCTCTCTATCTCTCCGTTGATCTCTCTCTCTCTCTCTCTCTCGATCTCTCTCTGTCGGTCAATCTCTCTCTCTCTCTCTCTCTCTCTCTCTCTCCGTCGATCTGTCTCTCTCCGTTGATCTCTCTCTCTCTCAAAGTTTCTCTCTCCGTCGATCTCTCTCGGTCGCCCGCTCTCTCTCTCTCTCTCCGTCGATCTTTCTCTCTCTCTCTCTCTCTCTCTCTCTCTCTCGAAATGTTTCTCTTCGTCGACATTTCTCTCTCTCTCCATCTGTCTGTCTCCGTCAATCTTTCTCCATTTCTCTCTCTCCCTATCTCTATCTTTGTCTCGATCTATCTCTCACCGTCGATCTTTCTTTCTCTCTAGATCTGTCTCTCTCCGTCGATATCTCTCTCTCTCGATCTGTCTCTCTCTTTTGTTCCTTCTCTCTCTTTCGATTTGTCTGTCTCCGTCGATCTGTCTGTCTCTGTCGATCTGTCTCTCTCCGACGATCTGTCTATCTCTCGATCTCTCTCTCTCTCTCTCTACGTCGATCTTTCTCTCTCTCTAGATCTGTCTCTCTCCGTCGATGTCTCTCTCTCTCGATCTGTCTGTCTCCGTCGATCTGTCTGTCTCTGTCGATCTGTCTCTCTCTCTTGATCTGTCTCTCGCTCTCTCTATCCGTCTCTGTCTCGATCTGTCTCTCTCCGTCCATCCGTCTCTCTCTCTCTCTCTCGGTTTGTCTCACTCCGTAGATCTGTCTCTCTCCATCGATCTGTCTCTGTCCGTCGATCTGTCTCTCTCTCTCGATGTGTCTCTCTCTCGATCTGTGTCCTTCCGTTAAACCTCACTCCCTCTGCCGATCTGTCTCTCTCTGACGATATCTCTCTCAGTCTCTCTCTCCGTCTATCTTTCTCTTTCGATATATCTCTGTCCGTCTATCTCTCTCTCTCGATCTGTCTCTCTCCGTCGATCTCTCTCGGTCGATCTCCCTCTTTTTCCGTCGATCTGTCTCTCTCCATCGATCTGTCTCTCTCTGTCAATATCTCTGTGTCTCGAAGTGTCTCTCTCCGTCCATATCTCTCTCTCGAAGTGTCTCTCTTCGTCGATCTCTCTCTCTATCGATCTTTCTCTCTACGTCGATCTCTCTCTCCGTCGATCTGTATCACTCTCGATCAGTCTTTCTCTGTCGATCTCTCTCTCCTTCGATCTATTTTTCTCCGTGGATCTGTCTGTCTGTCTGTCTGTCTCTCTCTCTCTCTCTCTCTCTCTCTCTATCTCTCCGTTGATCTGTATCTCTCCGTCGATATATCTGTCTCTCGAAGTGCCTTTATCTGTCGATCTCTCTTTCCTTCGATCTGTCTCTCTCCGTTGATCTGTCTCTGTCTCTCGAAGGGAAGTGTCTTTCTCCGTCGATCTCTCTCTCTCTCTCTCTCTCTCTCTCTCTCTCTCCGTCGATCTATATCTCTCTCGATCTGTCTGACTATGTGGATCTCTCCCTCTGTCTCCGTCGATCTATCTCTCTCTCTCTAGATCTCTCTCCGGCGATCTGTCTCTCTCTAGATCTCTCTCTCTCCGGCGATCTATCTCTCGCCGTCGAGCTTGCTCTTGCTTGATCTCTCTCTCCGTGGAACTCTCTTTGTCTCCGTCGATCTGTTTCTCTCTCAATCTTTCTCTCACCGTCGATCTCTCTCTCTCTCCGTCTATCTCCGTTGATCTATCTCTCTCCATAGATCTCTCTCTCTCCGTCTATCTCCGTTGATCTATCTCTCTCCATAGATCTCTCTCTCTCTCCGTCTATCTCCGTTGATCTATCTCTCTCCATAGATCTCTCTCTCTCCGTCTATCTCCGTTGATCTATCTCTCTCCATAGATCTCTCTCTCCGTCTATCTCCGTTGATCTATCTCTCTCCATAGATCTCTCTCTCTCCGTCTATCTCCGTTGATCTATCTCTCTCCATAGATCTCTCTCTCTCCGTCTATCTCCGATAATCTATCTCTCTCCGTCTATCTCCGATAATCTATCTCTCTCCATAGATCTCTCTCTCTCCGTCTATCTCCGTTGATCTATCTCTCTCCGTCTATCTCCGATAATCTATCTCTCTCCATAGATCTCTCTCTCTCTCCGTCTATCTCCGATAATCTATCTCTCTCCATAGATCTCTCTCTCTCCGTCTATCTCCGTTGATCTATCTCTCTCCGTCTATCTCCGATAATCTATCTCTCTCCATAGATCTCTCTCTCTCCGTCTATCTCCGTTGATCTATCTCTCTTCATAGATCTCTCTCTCTCCGTCTATCTCCGATAATCTATCTCTCTCCGTCGATCTGTCTGTCTCCGTCGATCTCCGTTGATCTATCTCTCTCCATAGATCTCTCTCTCTCCGTCTATCTCCGATAATCTGTCTCTCTCCGTCGATCTGTCTGTCTCCGTCGATCTCTCTCTCTCTCTCTCGATCTATCTCTCTCCGTTGATCTGTCTCTCTCTCTCTCGATCTATCTCTCTCCGTTGATCTATCTGTCTCCGTTGATCTCTCTCTCTCTCTCTCCGGTGATCTCTCTCTCTCTCTCCGTCGATCTATCTCTCTCCGTCGATCTCTCTCTCCATCGATCTATCTCTCTCCGTCGATCTATCTCTCTCTCTCTCTCTCTCCGTCGATCTATCTCTCTCCGTCGATCTCTCTCTCCGTCGATCTATCTCTCTCCGTCGATCTATCTCTCTCCGTCCATCTGTCTGTCTCCGTCGATCTCTCTCTCTCTCTCTCGATCTATCTCTCTCTCGATCTATCTCTCTCCTTTGATCTATCTCTCTCCGTTGATCTATCTCTCTCCGTCGATCTATCTCTCTCCGTTGATCTCTCTCTCTCTATCCGTTGATCTCTCTCTCTCTACGTCGATCTCTCTCTCTCCGTCCATCTGTCTGTCTCCGTCGATCTCTCTCTCTCTCTCTCGATCTATCTCCCTCCGTTGATCTATCTCTCTCTCTCTCTCTCTCTCCGTTGATCTATCTCCCTCCGTTGATCTATCTCTCTCCGTTGATCTATCTCTCTCTCTCTCTCGATCTATCTCTCTCTGTTGATCTCTCTCTCTCGATCTATCTCTCTCCGTCGATCTATCCCTCTCCGTTGATCTATCTGTCTCCGTCGATCTCTCTCTCTCTCAATCTGTCTGTCTCCGTCGATCTCTCTCTCTCTCTCTCTCTCTCTCTCTCGATCTATCTCTCTCCGTTGATCTCTCTCTCTCTCTCGATCTATCCCTCTCCGTTGATCTATCTCTCTCCGTTGATCTATCTGTCTCCGTCGATCTCTCTCTCTCAATCTGTCTATCTCCGTCGATATCTCTCTCTCTGTCAATCTGTCTCTCTCCGTTCATCTCTATCGGTCGATCTCCCTCTTTCTCCGTCGATGTCCCTCTTTCTCCCTCGATCTGTTTCTCTCCGTCGATCTATCTCTCTCCGTCGAAATCTCTCTCTCTCTCTCAATCTGTCTCTCTCTCTCCGTCGATCTCTCTCGGTCCATCTCCCTCTTTCTCCGTTGATCTCCTTTTTTTCCCTCGATCTGACTCTCTCCGTCCATATCTCTTTCTCGAAAGGTCTCTCTCTCCGTCGATCTATTTCTCTCCATCTAAATCTGTCTCTCTTTCGAAGTATTCATCTCCGTCGATATCTCTCTCTCAAGTGTCTCTCTCCGTTGATCTATCTCTCTCACTCTCGATCTCTCTCTCGGTCGATCTGTCTCACTCTTACGAAGTGTCTCTCTCCGTCGATATCTCTGTCTCTCGAAGTGCCTTTCTCTGTCGATCTCTCTTTACGTCGATCTGCTTCTCTCCGTCTATATCTTTCTCCTTCGATCTGTCTCTCTCCGTTGATCTGTCTCTGTCTCTCGAAGTGTCTTTCTCCGTCGATCTCTCTCTCTCTCTCTCTCTCTCTCTCTCTCGCGGTCGATCTCTCTCTCTCTCTAAGTTTCTCTCTTCGTCGATCTATATCTCTCTCGATCTGTCTGTCTCTGTGGATCTCTCCCTCTGTCTCCGTCGATCTATCTCTCTCTCTCTCTGTCAATCTCTCCCTCTCCGTCGATCTCTCTCTCTCTTTCTCGATCTATCTCTCTCCGTTGATCTATCTCTCTCTCTCTCGATCTATCTCTCTCTCTCTCTCTGTCAATCTCTCCCTCACCGTCGATCTCTCTCTCTCGATCTATCTCTCTCCGTTGATCTATCTCTCTCTCTCTCGATCTATCTCTCTCCGTTGATCTATCTCTCTCTCTCTCTCTGTCAATCTCTCTCTCTCTCTCTCGATCTATCCCTCTCCGTTGATCTATCTGTCTCCGTTGATCTATCTCTCTCTCTCTCTCTCGATCTATCCCTCTCCGTTGATCTCTCTCTCTCTCGATCTATCCCTCTCCGTTGATCTATCCCTCTCCGTTGATCTATCTCTCTCTCTCTCGATCTATCTCTCTCCGTTGATCTATCCCTCTCCGTTGATCTATCCCTCTCCGTTGATCTATCCCTCTCCGTTGATCTCTCTCTCTCGATCTATCCCTCTCCGTTGATCTCTCTCTCTCTCGATCTATCTCTCTCCGTTGATCTATCCTTCTCCGTTGATCTATCCCTCTCCGTTGATCTATCTCTCTCCGTTGATCTATCCTTCTCCGTTGATCTCTCTCTCTCTCTCGATCTATCCCTCTCCTTTGATCTATCCCTCTCCGTTGATCTATCCCTCTCTCTCTCTCGATCTATCTCTCTCCGTTGATCTATCTCTCTCTCTCTCTGTCAATCTCTCCCTCTCCGTCGATCGCTCTCTCTCTCTCTCGATCTATCTCTCTCTCTCATCTATCCCTCTCCGTTGATCTATCTGTCTCCGTTGATCTATCTCTCTCTCTCGATCTATCCCTCTCCGTTGATCTCTCTCTCTGTCTCGATCTATCCCTCTCCGTTGATCTATCCCTCTCCGTTGATCTATCTCTCTCCGTTGATCTCTCTCTCTCTCGATCTATCCCTCTCCGTTGATCTCTCTCTCTCTCTCGATCTATCTCTCTCTTTCTCGATCTATCCCTCTCCGTTGATCTATCCCTCTCTGTTGATCTATCTCTCTCCGTCGATCTCTCTCTCTCTCTCTCGATCTATCTCTCTCTCCGTTGATCTATCTCTCTCCGTTGATCTATCTCTCTCTCTCTGTATCTATCTCTCTCTCTCTCGATCTCTCTCTCTCTCTCTCTCTCGATCTATCTGTCTCCGTTGATCTATCCCTCTCCGTTGATCTATCTGTCTCCGTTAATCTATCTCTCTCCGTTGATCTCTCTCTCTCTCTCTCTCCGTTGATCTATCTCTCTCCGTGATCTCTCTCTCTCTCTCTCGATCTATCCCTCTCCGTTGATCTCTCTCTCTCTCTCTCTCTCGATCTATCCCTCTCCGTTGATCTATCTGTCTCCGTTGATCTATCTCTCTCTCTCTCTCGATCTATCCTTCTCCGTTGATCTATCTGTCTCCGTCGATCTATCTCTCTCCGTTGATCTATCTCTCTCCCTTTATCTCTCTCGATCTATCCCTCTCCGTTGATCTATCCCTCTCCGTTGATCTATCTGTCTCCGTCGATCTATTTCTTTCCGTTTATCTCTCTCGATTTATCCCTCTCCGTTGATCTATCCCTCTCCGTTGATCTATATGTCTCCGTTGATCTATCTGTCTCTCTCTCTCTCTCTCTCTCTCGATCTATCCCTCTCCGTTGATCTATCTCTCTCCGTTGATCTATCTCTCTCCGTCGATCTATCTCTCTCCGTTGATCTATCTCTCTCCGTTGATCTATCTCTCTCCGTTGATCTATCTCTCTCCGTTGATCTATATCTCTCCGTCGATCTATCTCTCTCCGTTGATCTATATCTCTCCGTCGATCTATCTCTCTCCGTTGATCTATCTCTCTCCCTTTATCTCTCTCTCTCTCCGTCGATCTGTCTGTCTCCGTCGATCTCTCTCTCTTTCTCGATCTATCTCTATCTGTTGATCAATCTTTCTCCGTTGATCTATCTGTCTCCGTCTATCTCTCTCTCAATCTGTCTATCTCCGTCGATATCTCTCTCTCTCTCTCTCAATTTGTCTCTCTCCGTTCATCTCTATCGGTCGATCTCCCTCTTTCTCCGTCGATGTCCCTCTTTCTCCCTCGATCTGTGTCTCTCCGTCGATCTATCTCTCTCCGTCGATATATCTCTCTCTCAATCTGTCTCTCTCCGTCGATCTCCCTTTTCTCCGTCGATGTCCCTCTTTTCCCTCGATCTGTTTCTCTCCGTCGATCTATCTCTCTCCGTCGATCTCTCTCTCTCTCTCTCTCTCTCTCTCTCTCTCTCAATCTGTCTCTCTCCGTCCATATCTCTCGGTCGATCTGCCTCTTTCTCCCTCGATCTGACTCTCTCCGTCCATATCTCTTTCTCGTAATGTCTCTCTCCGTCGATCTATTTCTCTCCATCTAAATCTGTCTCTCTTTCGAAGTGTTCCTCTCCGTCGATATCTCTCTCTCAAGTGTCTCTCTCCGTTGATCTATCTCTCTCACTCTCGATCTCTCTCTCGATCGATCTGTCTCTCTGTTACGAAGTGTCTCTCTCCGTCGATATCTCTCTCTCGAAGTGTTTTTCTCCGTCCTTCTTTCTCTCTCTTTCTCTCTCTCTCTCTCTTACGAAGTGTCTCTCTCCGTCGATATCTCTCTCTCGAAGTGTTTTTCTCCGTCGATCTTTCTCTCTCTCTCTCTCCCTCTCTCTCTCTCGAAATGTCTCTCTCCGTCGATATCTCTCTCGAAGTGTCTCTCTCCGTCGATCTGTGTCTCTCTCGATCTCTCTCTCTCCGTCGATCTGTGTCTCTCTCGATCTCTCTCTCTCCGTCGATCTGTGTCTCTCTCGATCTCTCTCTCTCCGTCGATCTGTGTCTCTCTCGATCTCTCTCTCTCCGTCTATATCTCTCTCGATCTCTCTCTCTCCGTCGATCTGTGTCTCTCTCGATCTCTCTCTCTCCGTCGATCTGTGTCTCTCTCGATCTCTCTCTCTCCGTCGATCTGTGTCTTTCTCGATCTCTCTCTCTCCGTCGATCTGTGTCTCTCTCGATCTCTCTCTCCGTCGATCTGTGTCTCTCTCGATCTCTCTCTCTCCGTCGATCTGTGTCTCTCTCGATCTCTCTCTCTCCGTCGATCTGTGTCTCTCTCGATCTCTCTCTCTCCGTCTATCTCTCTCTATCTCTCTCTCTCCGTCGATCTGTGTCTCTCTCGATCTCTCTCTCTCCGTCGATCTGTGTCTCTCTCGATCTCTCTCTCTCCGTCGATCTGTGTCTTTCTCGATCTCTCTCTCTCCGTCGATCTGTGTCTCTCTCGATCCCTCTCTCTCTCCGTCGATCTGTGTCTCCGTCGATCTGTGTCTCTCTCGATCTCTCTCTCTCCGTCGATCTGTGTCTTTCTCGATCTCTCTCTCTCCGTCGATCTGTGTCTCTCTCGATCTCTCTCTCCGTCGATCTGTGTCTCTCTCGATCTCTCTCTCTCCGTCGATCTGTGTCTCTCTCGATCCCTCTCTCTCCGTCGATCTGTGTCTCTCTCGATCTCTCTCTCCGTTGATCTCGCTCTTTCTCCGCCGATCAATCTGTCTGTCTTCGTCTATCTCTCCCTCTCTCTCTCTCTCTCTCTCGATCTATCTCTCTCCGTCGATCTCTTTCTCTCTATCTATCTCTCTCCGTTGATCTGTATCTCTCTTTCGATCTGTCTGTCTCCATCGATCTGTCTCTCTTGATCTTTTTCTCTCTATATTTATCTGTCTCGCTCTTTCGATCCGTCTCACTCTCGATCTGTCTCTCTCTTACGAAGTGTCTCTCTCCGTCGATATCTATGTCTCTCGAAGTGCCTTTCTCTGTCGATCTCTCTTTCCATCGATCTGCTTCTCTCCGTCTATATCTTTCTCCTTCGATCTGTCCCTCTCCGTTGATCTGTCTCTGTCTCTCGAAGTGTCTTTCTCCGTCGATCTCTCTCGCGGTCGATCTCTCTCTCCCTCTCTCTCTCTCTCTCTCTCTGTCTCTCTCCGTCGATATCTCTCTCTCTCTCGAAGTTTCTCTCTCCGTCGATCTATATCTCTCTCGATCTGTCTGTCTCTGTGGATCTCTCCCTCTGTCTCCGTCGATCTATCTCTCTCTCTCTGCCAATCTCTCCCTCTCCGTCGATCTCTCTCTCTCTCTCTCTCTCGATCTATCTCTCTCCGTTGATCTATCTCTCTCCGTTGATCTATCTCTCTCTCTCTCTCTCGATCTATCTCTCTCCGTTGATCTATCTCCCTCCGTTGATCTATCTCTCTCCGTTGATCTCTCTATCTCCGTTGATCTATCTCTCTCTCTCTCTCGATCTATCTCTCTCTGTTGATCTCTCTCTCTCTCTCTCGATCTATCTCTCTCCGTCGATCTATCCCTCTCCGTTGATCTATCTGTCTCCGTCGATCTCTCTCTCTCTCTCAATCTGTCTGTCTCCGTCGATCTCTCTCTCTCTCTCTCTCTCTCTCTCTCTCTCTCTCTCTCGATCTATCCCTCTCCGTTGATCTATCTCTCTCCGTTGATCTATCTGTCTCCGTCGATCTCTCTCTCAATCTGTCTATCTCCGTCGATATCTCTCTCTCTCTCTCTCTCTCTCTGTCAATCTGTCTCTCTCCGTTCATCTCTATCGGTCGATCTCCCTCTTTCTCCGTCGATGTCCCTCTTTCTCCCTCGATCTGTGTTTCTCCGTCGATCTATCTCTCTCCGTCGATATATCTCTCTCTCAATCTGTCTCTCTCCGTCGATCTCCCTTTTCTCCGTCGATGTCCCTCTTTTCCCTCGATCTGTTTCTCTCCGTCGATCTATCTCTCTCCGTCGATCTCTCTCTCTCTCTCTCTCAATTTGTCTCTCTCCGTCGATCTCTCTCGGTCGATCTCCCTCTTTCTCCGTTGATCTGCCTCTTTCTCCCTCGATCTGACTCTCTCCGTCCATATCTCTTTCTCGTAATGTCTCTCTCCGTCGATCTGTTTCTCTCCATCTAAATCTGTCTCTCTTTCGAAGTGTTCCTCTCCGTCGATATCTCTCTCTCAAGGTCTCTCTCCGTTGATCTATCTCTCTCACTCTCGATCTCTCTCTCGGTCGATCTGTCTCTCTCTTACGAAGTGTCTCTCTCCGTCGATATCTCTCTCTCGAAGTGTTTTTCTCCGTCGATCTTTCTCTCTCTCTCTCTCCCTCTCTCTCTCTCGAAATGTCTCTCTCCGTCGATATCTCTCTCGAAGTGTCTCTCTCCGTCGATCTCTGTGTCCCTTTGTCTCTCTCGATCTCTCTCTCTCCGTCGATCTGTGTCTCTCTCGATCTCTCTCTCTCCCTCTCTATCTGTGTCTCTCTAGATCTCTCTCTCTCCGTCTATCTGTGTCTCTTTCTCGATCTCTCTCTCTCCGTCCGATCTGTGTCTCTCTCGATCTCTCTCTCTCTCCGTCGATCTCGCTTGTGTCTCTCTCGATCTCTCTCTCTCCGTCGATCTGTGTCTCTCTCGATCTCTCTCTCTCCGTCTATATCTCTCTCGATCTCTCTCTCTCTCCGTCGATCTGTGTCTCTCTCTATCTCTCTCTCTCCGTCGATCTGTGTCTCTCTCGATCTCTCTCTCTCCGTCGATCTGTGTCTCTCTCGATCTCTCTCTCTCCGTCGATCTGTGTCTCTCTCGATCTCTCTCTCTCCGTCGATCTGTGTCTCTCTCGATCTCTCTCTCTCTCGATCTGTGTCTCTCTCGATCTCTCTCTCTCCGTCGATCTGTGTCTCTCTCGATCTCTCTCTCTCTCGATCTGTGTCTCTCTCTATCTCTCTCTCTCTCCGTCCGATCTTTGTCTCTCTCGATCTCTCTCTCTCCCGTCGACCTGTGTCTCTCTCGATCTCTCTCTCTCGATCATGTCTCTCTCGATCTCTCTCTCTCTCGATCTGTGTCTCTCTCGATCTCTCTCTCTCCGTCGATCTTTGTCTCTCTCGATCTCTCTCTCTCCGTCGATCTGTGTCTCTCTCGATCTCTCTCTCTCCGTCGATCTGTGTCTCTCTCGATCTCTCTCTCTCTCGATCTGTGTCTCTCTCGATCTCTCTCTCTCCGTCGATCTGTGTCTCTCTCGATCTCTCTCTCCGTTGATCTGTGTCTTTCTCGATCTCTCTCTCTCCGTCGATCTGTGTCTCTCTCGATCTCTCTCTCAGACGATCTCTGTCTTTCTCGTCTCTCTCTCTCCGTCGATCTGTGTCTCTCTCGATCTCTCTCTCTCCGTCGATCTGTGTCTTTCTCGATCTCTCTCTCTCCGTCGATCTGTGTCTCTCTCGATCTCTCTCTCTCCGTCGATCTGTGTCTCTCTCGATCTCTCTCTCTCCGTCGATCTGTGTCTCTCTCGATCTCTCTCTCTCCGTCTATATCTCTCTCGATCTCTCTCTCTCTCCGTCGATCTGTGTCTCTCTCGATCTCTCTCTCTCCGTCGATCTGTGTCTCTCTCGATCTCTCTCTCTCCGTCTCTCTGTGTCTCTCTCTATCTCTCTCTCCGTCGTCTCTGTCTCTCTCTCGCTCTCTCTCTCTCCGTCGATCTGTGTCTTTCTCGATCTCTCTCTCTCCGTCGATCTGTGTCTCTCTCGATCTCTCTCTCTCCGTCGATTTGTGTCTCTCTCGATCTCTCTCTCTCCGTCGATCTGTGTCTCTCTCGATCTCTCTCTCTCCGTCTATATCTCTCTCGATCTCTCTCTCTCCGTCGATCTGTGTCTCTCTCGATCTCTCTCTCTCCGTCGATCTGTGTCTCTCTCGATCTGTGTCTCTCTCGATCCCTCTCTCTCCGTCGATCTGTGTCTCTCTCGATCTCTCTCTCCGTTGATCTCGCTCTTTCTCCGCCGATCTATCTGTCTGTCTTCGTCTATCTCTCCCTCTCTCTCTCTCTCTCGATCTATCTCTCTCCGTCGATCTCTTTCTCTCTATCTATCTCTCTCCGTTGATCTGTATCTCTCTTTCGATCTGTCTGTCTCCATCGATCTGTCTGTCTCTTTCGATCTGTCTCTCTTGATCTTTTTCTCTCTATATATATCTGTCTCGCTCTTTCGATCCGTCTCACTCTCGATCTGTCTCACTCTTACGAAGTGTCTCTCTCCGTCGATATCTATGTCTCTCGAAGTGCCTTT
>JAWDGP010005389.1:117500-143054 GCA_033675545.1 Elysia crispata | reverse complement strand
CTGAGTTTTTTCTTTTTTTCAAATTCAAATTTTTTTATCTTATAGACTCTTTATGAAGATGTCATATACAGTGTATTTCTAATGAACAATAAGGCATGAATAAAGATAAAAAAACAACCTCAAACATGTTAGCTATCTGAAGTGAATCCATCCATTTATGTGATAAATCTGTAGAAATTGGTAATGACATTTGTCTTGCACCCAAGCTAAATACCTGTAGGTCAGATTGTGCTAGAATGAATACATGTGTAACATTATTATGTGCAGTCAATATTAGCTTAAGCATGATAAAATTTATCTTTTTCCTATTCATCTTTCTCTCGAAAAAAAAATTCCCATGGCTTCATCGAAGTTTGAACGTTTTTTTTTTACACCATGGGTTTCCGTCCTTGTATAACATAAATCTCATGGTGTGTTTGATTATGTGGGCTTGTTCATCTGTAATCATCGGGTATGTTGAGGCAAATTGCTGTGCATATGTTCGATATGGATGGATAGAAATCACATATGTCAAAGCAAATCATTGTGTGGCTTTTCTTTTATTCAATGTTGTTGATCTAGCCTATTACATCTTTTGTATTTTTCCACGAGTTGATGCTTGTCTTTGATTTGATATCGAGAACAATTTGCTCGCCGATTCCTGTCAGTTCAGGCTTGCAATGGTTTATGGGTCTGCAGCTTGGTTTATTTTTAAAATTTGTCTTGTTGTCTTTGAGGGTAATAAATGCTTGTCTCTTGACTGTATAGTATTAATTCTGTCATTGAGTTCAAGTCACTCTGCATTTCATTTGTGCTTCACTGTGATTTGCGATTGAATGGTTTTGTTAGATTTCGTGTATTATTTCTGTATATTTTTAGTTATGAGGTTTTCATATTGTTCTTTATTGAGTTTATAATAGTTGTTTGTCTTGTCAGCAGAGATCAAGAGGTGGTTGTCGCTTTTGATTTATATAAAAATATATATATAAGGTAAAGTTGGGGCGAAATCATAAAGTGGAATAGGAATTATGATGGACAATGGAAGAAAAAAGAGGTATAATAGAGAGGAAAATGTGGCGATTTTCTCTGATATAAAGAGAGGACAAGTAATTTGGAAAAGATCGAGGGATGAAGTAAAACCAACAGACGATTGAGGAACTATGCGGAGAGGAATGATTGTCGGTTGAGTAGATATGGAGATTTCAGGAGTGGGACAGAGGGGGAGGGCATTATCCTGATTGTCCCATATCTAGTTTATCTATTATTATGTGTAAGGGTCGTCTCTACATACATGCCTTTTTTCCGAACTGCTTTAGTTTTTTTGTTTTGTTTTCATCTTCTCTTTCAATTTTCAATACGAGGTTGCAAAACATACATCAGTAACAAAAAAAAAAAGAGAGAGAGAGAGAGAGCAAAAGTGGCTTGGCGATGTGTTTAGTAAAGAAGTAAGAACGTGAATTTTCAGTTTCTTCTGAGACTAAGAAACCTGTGTTTTGAAGGCTTCATAAAAGACAAAATGGTTGGAAAGAGAATTTGAAAATGACAACATAAAGTTGAAACAGGGAGAAAACCCTTTCTTTGTATATTTGTGTTAAAACCAACTCGTGAAAACATTTGCAGACATAAGCTACAGACATAGAAATATTTTAGGTGGAAAAGATAAAAGGAAGCAGTCTTTCTCACTTTACCAATATTCTGGCTCGGGTGGGAGACAGCCTGACTAGTACTCAGTAGTTCGTTTATTATGTAAACAAGTTCACTGATGTAAACACAGTGGAGGCCATTGTTACTTTGAGTGACTTGTCTGTAACAGCAACGGTAAGAGGGTGAAATTTTTTGTTATGAAGAAATCATGAGTAAATGTCACATAACCATTTTTTTTAATTGAGGTAAACAAAATGGCTTTCCAATTTTGTCAAATTTAACAGCTGTAACCAAGTTAATTAATTAAATTAATTAGTACAATGCATCAATATGCACACTAAGTAAACTGCATTAAATTGGACTTCCCAATAGGTCACTATATAAAGCCCTCCAATTGTTAATAGGTTGTAAGCTTGGCTAGGTAACGAACCAAGAACTGGCTCTAATCCCTAACGGTGTTAAGACCCGTAAAACGGTCAAGGTCCACACGCTATGACGGCGCGCGCCAGTCGTCATGTATGCCTTGGGTCTGGTGTGGCTCCTCCCATAATACACTCGTTATACATTGGAGAATAGATGCTGGGAGGGAAGTTTTGTCGGACGGGTGTGTGAGAACCACAACCTCCTCAGAGGTACCGGCGACTAGGGTACTTCGTCAATGTGGTGTTGGATGAGTAGGCGATACCGAGAGTGCCTATATGGCGGAGGATCGTGGCTGAAAACCTTCACCCCCTTTTATTTTTCTTTTTTTGTTTGTTTTATTGTAATACTATTTTGTTATTAAAAAAAAAAAAATCGAGGCTGAAACCCTCCACGCCCCTTGATGAGTTTTGTAGGAACCTACTAGTTTGCCTATTTCGGCGCCGTCTCTCTCTCTCTCTCTCTCTCTCTCTCTCTCTCTCTCTCTCTCTCTCTCTCTCTCTCTCTCTCTCTCTCTCTCTCTCTCTCTAACCCTAACCCAACTACAACAAGTACACGTACAACTAAAAAAAGTTAAATTACAACTACAATTACAACAAGTAAAACTACAACTACAACAAGCACAAGTACAACTTCAACTACATTAAGTACACTACAACTACAACAAGTACAACTACAACTACAACAAGCACAACTACAACTACAATTACAAAAAGTACAAGTACAACTACAACTACAACAAGTACAACTACAACTACAACAAGTAGAAGTATAAGTACAAATACAACAAGTACAACTACAACTACAAGTACAAGTACAACTACAACTACAAGAAGTACAAATAAAACTACAATAAGTAGAAGTACAACTACAAATACAACAAGTACAACTACAACTACAACAAGTACAACTACAACTACAACAAGTACAAGTACAACTACAACTACAACAAGTACAAGTATAATTACAACAAGTACAAGTACAACTACAACTACAAGTACAAGTACAACTACAACTACAAGAAATACAAGTACAACTACGATAAGTACAACTACAAGTACAACAAGTACAAGTAAAACTACAAGTACAACAAGTACATTTGCAACAAGTTCAAGTTCAAGTATAACTACAACTACAACAAGTACTAGTACAGCTACAAAAAGTACAAGTACAACTACATCAAGTACTAAAACTACAACTACAACAAGTACAACTATAACTACAAGAAGTACAAGTACAAGTACAACTACAACAAGTATAACTACAACTACAAGTACAACTATAACTACAACAAGTACAACTACAAATACAACTACAAGTACAAGTACAACTAAATTTAAAACAAGTACAAGTACAACTACAACTACAACAAGTACAAGTACAACTACAACTACAACAAGTACAAGTACAACTACAACAAGTAGAGGTACAGCTACAACAAGTACAAGTACAACCACAACTACAACAAGTACAACTACAACTACAACAATTACAACTACAACTACAACAAGTACAAGTACAACTACAATTACATCAAGTACAACTACAACTACAACAAGTACAAGTACAACTACAACTACAACAAGTACAACTACAACTACAACAAGTACAACTACAACTACAACAAGTACAAGTACAACTACAACTTCAATAAGTACAAGTACAACTACAACAAGTACAAGTACAACTACAACTACAACAAGTACAACTACAACTACAACAAGTACAAGTACAACTACAACAAGTACAAGTACAACTACAACTACAACAAGTACAAGTACAACTACAACAACTACAACAAGTACAACTACAACTACAAAAATTGCAACCACAACTACAACAAGTACAAGTACAAGTACAACTACAACTACAACAAGTACAACTACAACTACAACAAGTACAAGTAAAACTTCAACTACAACAAGTACAACTACAACTACAACAAGTACAAGTACAACTACAACTACAACAAGTACAACTACAACTACAAGTACAAGTAAGACTACAACTACAACAAGTAAAACTACAACTACAACAAGTACAAGTATAAGTATAACTAAAACAAGTACAACTACAACAACAACAAGTACAACTACAACTACAACTACAACAAGTACATTACAACTACAACAAATACAATTACAACTACAACAAGTACAAGTACAAGTAAAACTACAACTACAACAAGTACAACTACAACAAGTACAAGTACAAGTACAACTACAACTACAACAAGTACAACTACAACTACAACAAGTACAACTACAACTACAACAAGTACAAGTACAAGTACAAATATAACTACAACAGGTACAAGTACAACTACAACTACAACAAATACAAGTACAACTACCACTACAACAAGTACAACTACAACTACAACAAGTACAAGTACAACTACAACTACAACAAGTACAACTACAACAACTAGTATAATTACAACTACAACTACAACAAGTTCAACTACAACTACAACAAATACAAGTACAACTGCAACTACAACAAGTACAACTGTATCTACAACAATTACAAGTACAACTACAACTACATTAAGTACAACTACAAATACAACACGCACAACTACAACTACAACTACAAAAAGTACAAGTACAACTACAAATACAACAAGTACAACTACAATTACAACAAGTACAAGTATAAGTACAAGTACAACTACAACTAAAACAACTACAACTACAACTACAACAAGTACAAGTACAAGTACATGTCCAAGTATAACTCCAACAAGTACAACTACAAATACAACAAGTACAAGTACAAGTACAACTAAAACAAGTACAACTACAACTACAACAAGTACAATCAAAACTACAACTGCAACAAGTACAACTACAACTACAACAAGAGCAAGTACAAGTACAAATACAACTACAACAAGTACAAATACAACTACAAAAAGTAAAAGTTTAATTACAAGTACAACAAGTACAACTACAACTACAACAAGTACAAGTAAAACTAAAACTTCGAGAAGTACAACTACAACTACAACAAGCACAAGTACAACTACAACTACAAGAAGTACAACTACAACTACAACAAGCACAAGTAAAACTAAAACTTTAACTACAACAAGTACAAGTACAACTACAATTACAACAAGTACAACTACAACTACAACAAGTACAAGTACAAGTACACCTACAAGTACAACAAGTACAACTGCAACTACAACTACAACAAGTAAAACTACAACTACAACTACAACAAGTACAACTACAACTAGAACTACTCAAGTACAAGTACAACTACAATAAATACAACCACAACTACAACAAGTACAAGTACAAGTAGAACAACAACTACAACAAGTACAAGTACAAGTACAACTACAACTACAACAAGTACAAGTACAAGTACAATTAAAGCTTCAACAAGTACAACTACAACTACAACAAGTACAAGTACAACTACAACTACAACAAGTAAAACTACAACTACAACAAGTACAAGTACAACTACAACTACAACAAATACTCGTACAAGTACATCTAAAACAGTACAACTACATTTACAACTACAACAAGTGCAAGTATAACTACAACTACAACAAGTACAACTACAACTACCAAAAGTAAAAGTACAACTTCAAGTACAACAAGTACAACTAAAACTACAACTACAACAAGTACAAGTAAAACTTCAACTACAACAAGTACAACTACAACTACAACAAGTACAACAACAACTACAACAAGTACAAGTACAAGTACAACTACAACTACAACAAGTACAACTACAACTACAACAAGTACAACTACAACTACAACAAGTACAAGAATTACTACAACTACACAAATACAAGTAGAACTACAATAACAACAAGTACAACTACAACTACAACAACTACAACTACAACAAGTAGAAGTACAACCACAACTACAACAAGTACATCTACAACTACAACAAGTACAATTTCAACTACAACTTAAAATACAACAAATACTAGTACGAATACAACTACAACAACAACATGTACAAGTACAACTACAACTACAACAAGTACAATTTTAACTACAACAACAACAGTACAAGTACAACAACAACTACATCACTTACAACTACAACTACAGCTGCAACAAGTAAAACTACAACTACAACTACAACAAGTAGAACTACAACTACAACAAGTACAAGTACAAGTACAACTACAACAAGTACAACTACAACTACAACAAGTACAAGTACAACTACAACTACAACTACAACAAGTACAACTACAACTACAACTACAACAGTACAACTACAACTACAACAAGTACAAGTACAAGTACAACTACAACTACAACAAGTACAACTACAACTACAACTACAACAAGTACAACTACAACTACAACTACAACAAGTACAAGTACAAGTACAACTACAACTACAACAAGTACAACTACAACTACAACAAGTACAAGTACAACTGAAACTACAACAAGTACAACTACAACTACAAGAAGTACAAGTACAAGTACAACTACAACAAGTACAAGTACAACTACAACTACAACAAGTACAACTACAACTACAACAAGTACAATTACAACTACAATTACAACAAGTACAAGTACAACTACAACAAGTACAACTACAACTACAACTACAACAGTACAACTACAACTACCACAACTAAAACTACAACTCCAACAAGTACAAGTACAACTACAGCTACAACAAGTACAAGTACAACTACAACAAGTACAAGTACAATCATAACAGTACAACTACAACTACAACAAGTACAAGTACAACTACAACTACAAGTACAACTACAACAAGTACAAGTACAACTTCAACTACAACAAGTAGAAGTACAAATACAAATACAACAAGTATAAATACAACTAAAACTACAACAAGTACAAGTACACCTACAACTTCGACAAGTAGAACTACAACTACAAAAAGTAAAACCACAACTACATATACAACAGGTACAATTACAATTACAACAAGTACAACCACAACTACAAATAAAAACAAGTACAACTACAACTACAACAAGTACAACTACAACTACAACAAGTACAAGTACAACTACAACTACAACAAGTACAACTACAACTACAACAAGTACAACTACAACTACAACAAGTACAAGTACAACTACAACTACAACAAGTACAACTACAAATACAACAAGTACAACTACAACTACAACAAGTACAAGTACATGTACAACTACAACTACAACTACAACAAGTACAACTACTACTACAACACAACTACAACAAGTACAAGTAAAACTACAACTACAACAAGTACAACTACAACTACAACAAGTACAACTACAACAAGTACCACTTAAACTACAACAAGTACAAGTACAATTACAACAAGTACAAGTACAACTACAACTACAACAAGTACAACTACAACTACAACAAGTAAAAGTACACTCACAACTACAACAAGTACAACTACAACTACAACAAGTAAAACTACAACTACAACAAGTACAAATAAACTACAAGTGCAAGTACAACTACAACTACAACAAGTACAAGTACAACTACAACTACAACAAGTACAAGTACAACTACAACAAGTACAAGTACAATTACAACTACAACAAGTAAAAACCACAACTACAACAAGTACAACTACAACTACAACAAGTACAAGTACAACTACAACAAGTACAACTACAACTACAACAAGTGCAAGTACAACTACAACAAGTACAAGTACAACTACAACTACAACAAGCACAACTACAACTACAACAAGTACAACTAAAACTACAACAATTTACAAGTACAACTACAACTACAACAATTACAACTTCAACTACAACAAGTACAACTACATCTACAACTACAACAACTAAAACTACAACTACAACAAGTACAAGTACAACTGCAACTACAACAAGTACAACTATAACTACATCAAGTAAACCTACAACTACAACAAGTACAAGTATAAGTTATACTAAAACAAGTACAACTACAACAACAACAAGTACAAGTAAGACTACAACAACAACAAGTAAAAATACAACAAGCACAAATACAACTACTACTACAAGTACAAATACAAGTAGAACTACAACTACAACAACTACAACTACAACAGGCACAAGTAAAACTACAACTACAACAGGCACAAGTAAAACTACAACTACAACAAGCACAAGTACAACGTCAACTACATTAAGTAAACTACAACTGAAACAAGTACAACTACAACTACAACAAGTACAAGTACAACCACAGCTACAACAAGTACACGTACAAGTACAACTAAAACAAGTACAACTACAACTACAACTAAACATATAACGATTTTCATTACCACCATGTTTTCTTTTAAATCTAAGAGGAAGATTGCATCATTTAGTTTTGTAGCAGATAGATTCCTTATCAATATCAATGCTCATCAGACGGTGCAGAGCTGCTCTAACAGAGCTCACAAATTATAATTATTCATAACAATAGGACAATAGTGGCATGTACAGGTAATTGGGACTAAGAGGGTATGGGCTTCTTCACATGACCATTGACACCTTTGCTCCTTTTATCAATGTAGTAACACTCTTAATTCACACAAGTCAATCCATCAGAAAAATCTAAGCGTTGTCTCCTTGAAAAGCAGCATAAATACCCAGTTTTTTTAAGTTGATCTGGTAGATTTGAAAGATTTACTTTTCGTTCTATTTCATTCAAATGTTTCTTAAGTGTGTGCACATTATATCAGCATTTACAAGGTCTCTGAACTGCATATTTTTACTTCCTTTGACTTGTTATGTTTTTTTTTTTTGGGGGGTGGCAGGGTTGCATACGTTTATTTTCATTAGGGTTTCATTGTCTTTCACAACCAACATCTCATAGAATTCAGTGTGGCTTTGCCGTTTGCCGCCCCTATATTTTCTTTGAAAATATTACAATTGCTGTTTCACCCTAGATAAACATGTACAATGCATCTAGAAGGGCTGAATACGTGGTGGTTGAGTTAATGGTTTTAACTCTTACACAGTATTCTAATTAGACCAAGCAAATCTTTAGTGATGAAGCCTAGAGCATAGCTTGAGCTGATGACAAATTAACTGAAATTTTTTTCACTTCCTCTCTCATTGGTAAGTTGTACGCCTTACATTTTTATTTTCACTGCTTCTATCCCCTTTTGATTGTCTTTCTGAAGGAGGTGTTTCAGATCTCAGAAGTCTTGTCTTAGCTAATAATAGCAGTAGCTTGAATCCAAGCACTTTCACTTACCATTTTTTTTTTCTAGTCATACACTCTATACGTCTATAATCAAAACCCAGGATTTTCAGTGTTGTGCTTTCTGGTATGGTTTTCATATTAATCGGAAAGCCTCTATGTTGAAAAAATGCAAGCTTTTCATTTATTCAACTTAAATAATGCTGGAAATTATATGTATGAAAGAAAGAATCAAATTTTTCTAATCAAATTTCAATGAACGGATGTTAGCTTTTTATGGAGGAAAATGAACAGAATTGTGCTCTCAAATGAAATCAAACCAGCATCCAGCTTTTATTGAATAATATTATTGTGCTGCAAATTTTTAAAACTGGTATGTAGGCCCTGTTAGAAATGTAGTTGACTCGTGGTAAGTTCATAACACCGTGGAACTAAATTCAACCTTGGCATATCCAAAATGACTCATCTGCGGAAAAAATACAGATGAAGAGAAGTGTTAAAGGAGAATCCAAGATATAAACTGATAAGGGTTCTGCAAATCAGTTATGTGGAAATACAGTAAGTTTCATTCAACTCTGAGCTATGTCTAATAATCACGATACTGCCACTAGATGTATTTCAATTGCAGACATTTGTATAATTAAAATATCGAGCAAACGAAGTCGTTAGAATTACAGGACAATGGTGTATGGATTATTATTCCTTGCTGTCAGTTTAGTTTCATACACACTGATTTAAGGATTATATGTTTTTGTTGAAGCTTGCCCTTTTTTAATATTTCTATTTCTATTTTGATCCAAGGTTAGTTTCATTATGGAAATCTTCTCAGTTACACTGGGTCTTTCATTTAACTTTGAGATCTTGACTAACTGGACCCATCTATGTCATTCCAGTGGTACTTTAGACATAATCTCTACGTTTATATTATTAGTAATCACGTAAGTTATCAAAGGACAAACAAACCGTCTGTACAAGATGCTTTTGCGCTAAGTCCAGGGCTACCCTAACACCAGACGGTGAACTAAGTGCTTTACCAAGACACTTGAACTTTGAAGTGGATTTGCTGTTCCGTACAACAGATTGGAAGGATTGCGTCAGACAGTATTATGGAAGAGGGAAAGCTGCGAAGCAAGTGCCTTATCTGGAGGTGGTATGGTTGCTTTGCTTATTTTGATATTTCGTGCTCATCAACATGAATATAATGTGTGTAACCTAAATATTCGCTAGCAGCCTACACTTATCACCATCACCTTTATCTTTCATCTCTAAAAGGTCACCGACAAAACGTGAGCGCTATATTTATCTGAAGCAAGCTCTCCAAGTCCTGGTAAACTCCAGCTGTGTCCAACTCCTATTTTAAGCACTACGAGGAAGAGTTCAAACACTCTTTGTTCTAGATATGAAGATAAAGCTGTGCAATTTGCAACACATTTTTTTTATTTCTCTTTTTAATCACCATGCAGAGTTGCACATATCTGCCACATCTTTTTGACCTCCAAATGTCTTTGAGAGTAAAAGGACCAAAACTGGACGCCTACCCAGTCTTCAACCGCTCCAAAGGCGTCCTCCCTGTCATGAAAACGGCGTTCTTTGAGTGATTTTTTTTACTTTAAAAAAGTCTGAGGGACTAAATCTGGTGAATAAGCTGGGTGTGGCAGGATTTTAAAACCACTTTGTTCTGTCAGTGCTGCTTGTGCTCTATGCGCATGGGCATTGTCATGAAGTAGCAAGACCCTTTCATGAGTTTTTCAAACCTTTTTCTCACCAATTGTCCGCAATTTTATCAGCAAACCCGAGTAGTATTCTCCTGTGAAGGTTTGTCCATTTTCCAGGTAGTCAGTCATAATTATATACATTGTATCGTACCTTCACAATCCAACGAACACAACATGACTTTTCTAAATATTTGATGTGCTTTGATTAGTCTTAGGTAATGGTATCCTAAACGGAGACGGGAGGTTTCCGTGAAGCCAGAGACGGCACACCGCATGATGTGCAGTGGAATCTGGATAAAATCACCCCCTTTGGGCCAAAGAAATTAGTTGACGTTTAAGCAATAGCTGACTTTAACCATTTAAAAATATATATAAAGCAATACAAATGAGAACTGCTAAATACAGTTGACTTCAAGCAAGAGTTTCCCTTAAAGTGGATTCCACTGTGCCGGTCAGGAATCAACTCGAGACGTCAGAATCATCTGATCTGCTCCCAACCGATGCAGTTATCCTGTGGTCCACTCTAATTCCTCGTACCGTTTACTGTCAGCCGTATACTCATTGCTTAGAAAAGAATAAGACTGACTCAATACTAACGTGTCGTGGACAGCGACTATAAATGGAATACAAAATTCAAGTTGCAATGCATGGTTCCTGATATGGCCCTCAAAGTTGGGAGTCGTCAAAGGGGAATAAGCTCTGCCAAACAGGGAGAAAAGTCTAATAGATTTTGCTTTACAGAGCTAGAAACACGGACATCTGCACTGAACTTCATAGAAGAATCTGTGATGTAAAGATCAGTCTATGTAAAATCAGACAGAGCGAAGTTACTTGCTTGTGAGTCATATAGAAATTTACATGGCATGTGCACCTGAAAACACAAATTACCTGTATACTATGTACTATATCTGTCTATGCACCTGTAGTGAGCCAGACAACTATGTGACTCATAGTGTCATGACAATGATTTTATACAATGCTTGTGTAACCTCGAGTTTACCATAATCACTTCTCCCACTTATTATCAATAACATTCTTTCATGCCAATTATATACAGTATGATAAACAACTAAAGTCTACGGGACTTATTCTGAACAACACACTATACAACAATAAACTACATGTATTTAAATTCAATTCTATTACGCATTTAGTAAGACATCTCTTTTTAGCAATAACTATCGCTAAAATGTAATTTTCTGTAAAACATGTTTGTAGACAAAAAAGAATGGAAAGATGATTCTACAATAATTGTTTATCATGCATCGATACAGAGTCCCTTTATCAAAAGATCACGATTATATGAACGAATATGGTATAAATGGAAAAGCCATTCAAGACCCAGCCATAATATACATTTTACACATATACTGATTGGCCAGCCTCGACTGTTTGGATCAAAACTTTCGGGTCACTTTCATGTTTGATAACTAATATTGCTCTGATATAAGATGTCACATCCCCATTCTGATCTTTAAAAAAAAGGAAAGAAATAATAATAGCGCTCTAAAGGAGCCACTATTGTACAAAATTAATATATAATTTTACAATTGTTCAAGCTCCATGAATCTGTACCATACCTGTTTTGAACGTTAGTTTTGTGCTGGAGGGGGAAAAAATGCCAACATCATCTTGGTCGGAAGTGTTCTTATAAATCGAAATTAAAAAAAAAAAAAAGATGAAAAGTCCTTGGGTTGTACGCTCTTTTTCATCATGGATGTTATGCTTGTACTTGGCAAAGACAAGTAATATGATTTTGTCCATGTACTTCTCACAGCTTTTTGATTTAGCATCCTTTAAAAAAGGGTAAGAATAAATATTCAAACCTAATACATCATCATCATAAAAATTCTCTTAAATAATCGATACTTTTTTCTCTTTAATAAGGACTTGAAATTTCATCTAAAGTTAAATATGAGTACTGTCTCACTTTGATGCATTGCTTTTCCATTCATTTGTTTGAATTGCTTTTCATTAACAGTGCATGTGATCCATTTGGCAACCAAAAGTCCTGTGGTATGGATTTGATAAGTGTGATTGAGTCACCAAAAATTGTTTGGAGTCTAGACATATTTGTTGCAAAATTGTATTTAGTTGTGCCCAGCACGTTTAGATTTTTCTTCTTCCTTTGGAAACCCATCTTTTTTTATTGCTCTAAACCCATTTATACATAACATGCCGAAAAGTTAGCCTCTTTGACATTCGCACCGAATCTTGTGTGTGTATCTTTTTCGGTGCAGAGGGGGTGGAAGAATGGGAGGAAAAAGACACAGAAAGTATGTTTACAATTAATTATAAGAAAGTTTTGCCAAAAAGCCATCAAGATGAAACACTTCGGATAAGGTATTAAATAAATGTCACCAACGTAGGCCTACATCAAAAGTAGAACTGATCTGAGTCATTACCATGTATCACCTATCATAATAGACTAGCCGAGAGGTGTTATTGTCCGAGGTTGCTTGAGTGTAGTGCGGTGACAGTCTAGTGTTGTTCAACTTCAAGTGATTACGTGTATTGTGACGATGTCACTCTAGTCTTCAAAACCGTTGTAAGCCAACAGAGTCAAAATTAAGAAGGTGCAGGAACTCTTAACAGATTTAGCTGATTGACAACATAAAGGTACCCTATCACCCCTCGCTAACCACAAACATCAACATGCCACTACATGCCATCGTCTCTCTCTTCCTGAAAAGGTCAGAGTTGTGTAAACAATTCTAGCTGAAATGATCAGTTGTGGACTGTTATTGTTTTTAAGTGTATCCTGTAACCTTGCTTGAAACAAGAGTATTGATTTAAAAAAAAGGGACGATAAAACATGATTATGTCACCCTCTCCCTCCCCCGCAACACTCAAGTCTAGCTGAGACAAGACGTCTCCATTTAGCTCATTCTGAAATTGTAAACAGTGTACAAACATGTAACAAATTATTATAAATCCATTTATATTAACGAAAAAAAACGTCTTTGCATTCATTCTTTATGGTTTTGTTTTGATATTTTTATGACATAGTCTCTTTGGAAGATTGTATCAACCTTGTCTCTAAGGACGTGATGGCCAAACTGACGTGACCAACTGAACTTATGTCTTTTACATGACATATGACCTGAATATAGACCACCATGTTGTGATGAGTTTATAGAGAAAAGTAAAACAATATAAATCATCTCGTCAGGTAAAAAGTGTCGATATTATTTTCTTTCCGCTTCCGTTTTTCTTTCCTTCATTCAATTAAGTGTTGTCTTATTTCCGTATCACCATGAAACCACTGCATCATAAAACATTAGGAGCAAAAAGTAAGTAATGAATGGAAAACTTAATATTGAGAATTGTGCATCTTGCTCAGGATGCGGTGTAAATGGTATTATTTTCTCACTTAATGAATTTTCTGAAAATATCTATAATACCTTTATTACATCACCAGCCTACACCTTTCGCGATTTTATTTCCTACTTTCCTAGAACCGCACAAAGATTCATAGAACGTATTCATTAACCTGAGATAATTATATTTCCCACGATTCTAAGCTGACGATGCAGCGATAAATTCCACGAACTTGAAATTATCAACTAAATTACCACTGTCAAAGCAGGGAAAAAGAATTAAAAAAAAATGCTTCGTAATATTTCATTTTAAAAGCATTTTTTTTTTTAAATTCAGTGCCTTTTATGAATCGTTCAATGGAGAATGGACCTACAGCACCACCGACTGAACGGGGTGTAAGGTGCGATAACTAGGCAGCCACGATGAAAGTAATCCAATTGTAAGGTTTAGCACTTCCGTATTACATTCACAAAAGATTGCAAAATATGATTCTATTACAAAGGGGAAAAAAAAACCCACAAAAAAAAAAGAAAAAAAAAGAACATTGTGCCAGTATTCTGGGAAATTGTTCGGAAGGGTATATTTAATTTTTGGAGGTTATTTCTATATTGCGACAAGATCCAGAATCTAGAACTAAGTGCGGCTCTTTAATGGTATCATGGCGAAGAGTTTGCTTCCCGGCAAATGTGCAGAGAATGAGGCGGAAAAATTCATTGCATGAATATATTACATGTAAGCTATCTCAATTCTGGGCTGGAATGAGTCGAGAATAATTGTAGTGTGGTCGTTGCATATATAAGTTCGGCTTACCATTGATGGCAAACACCGGGATTTCTTTTTGGGGTTTAAAAAAAGACGATGAAAGCGCGCAAACAAGTTAGATAATACCAAGATATAAGAATATCTTTAATCTCGGGACAATTCACATAATGAAGAAAATAGGCAAACTTATTAGCTTCAAGATATTAAATCGTGTATAGCATATAACTCTTCAAGGATCCCGATCCAACATCTAACCAAAAAAAAAAAAATGAAAAAATCTTTTATTGATTTAAGTTACTAAACTTTTGAACGGGGTAGGGACAAGAGAAAACAGAACTTGCTCTTTGTCCCTATACATTAATGATTTTTTTGGTGGCATGAAAAAAAAAAAAGTAGAGGCAAATAAATTAAAAACAAAATGCAGGCTAAAAAATGGCACATTTTGTATTCACAGACAAAACAAGAGACGCAAAAAAAAATATACAAACAATGTAACAAAGGTCATTAAATAAATTATGTACACGGCTGGGAATAATGCAGTTTTAATAAAAAAGTACACAAAAGCTGCGTTATGACATCAATGAAAAATAAATAATAATAATATTAAAAAAAAAAAAAAATGCTAGTCGTCCGTATGGTCAGTGCTGCAAATCATCTGAAAATGAACAGAAGGAAAAAAATTAATGACAAAAAAGTGTAAAAAAAATTCAAAGTTCATATTTGCACATGAAAAATGTTTGAAGCTATTACCTGCTTTTACTAAAGAAATGTGTATCAATTCGATTTATACGTTAAAGTTCTGAAAATTAAACTTAAACTTAACTATTAGATTTATTTTATTTTAAGGCAAATTACCTAAGTTTCCAGTTTTTGTAATATTTTGTTGCTGATTAAAATAAAAGGGTGTTCTTATTCTTTACTTCTCCAGTAGGTAACGAATCATGACATAAGCAGTCCTTGAGATTGACCTCTCTTGACCTGTGCTAAAGATAGAACCAAAAGTTTTACTTAAATACCCATTATGTTGTCATTTCATTTCATTGTTTCAAACATAGATTGTGCTCGAAAACCAAAGTTTAAAAGCCGGTTAATTTGTTAAAAAAAAATTGCAAAAAGGTTATTTAAAAGTCACCAGAGCATAATCTTATTTTATTTCAAGACTTGGTGGGTGCTATAGATTCCATTCGACCGAATAGATTTAGCTTTACATCTTTTCCATTATATTTAAACAACTGATTCACACAATAAAGTTCTAAGTTAGAATACTTAAAAGCATTTTCAAATTCTTTTATATTTATAAAGTATCTTATGTAATTCGCTTATGTTTAAGCCCTCATTTATTTAGTCCAGCTCAGTTGATTCAAATTAAGAATTTATAATGGCCCAGTACTGACGATTATCAGCTAGCTTAATATATTTTGTTGTTCATTTTACTAAGGGTCAACGTGATTACTTTTGTCTCTTAGAGTTGACTTATGCCTTCTTTGTAGCTCACACGGCTTATCGATATTACCCAGACACCGCCCGGTCTAGCAGTGCTGAAAAGAAGAAAAAAAAAACATAAATGAAATAATAAAAAGTAAAACCGAAAAGATTGCGGTGACCGCCTTTTTCTGCATTTCGCAGTTTAAGGGTGCCACACTTACTGGAGCAACGCGACATCGAGTGACAAGAGAGAGAGAGAGAGAGAGAGAGAGAGAGAGAGAGAGAGAGAGAGAGAGAGAGAGAGAGAGAGAGAGAGAGAGAGAGAGAGAGAGAGAGAGAGAGAGAGAGAAGGAGAGAGAGAGGGAAGGGCAAGGAAGAAAAACATGAATTAGAGATGGATAAATTAGTATAATTGGTGCCAGCATCTATGTATGAGAGAGAGAGAGAGAGAGAGAGAGAGAGAGAGAGAGAGAGAGAGAGAGAGAGAGAGAGAGAGAGAGAGAGAGAGAGAGAGAGAGAGAAGGAGAGAGAGAGGGAAGGGCAAGGAAGAAAAATGTGAATTAGAGATGGATAAATTATTATAATTGGTGCCAGCATCTGTGTATGAGAGAGAGAGGCAGAGAGAGAGAGAGAGAGAGAGAGAGAGAGAGAGAGAGAGAGAGAGAGAGAGAGAGAGAGAGAGAGAGAGAGAGGGAAGGGCAAGGAAGAAAAACCTGAATTAGAGATGGATAAATTAGTATAATTGGTGCCAGCATCTATGTATGAGAGAGAGAGATAGATAGATAGATAGAGAGAGAGAGAGAGAGGGAAGGGCAAGGAAGAAAAATGTGAATTAGAGATGGATAAATTATTATAATTGGTGCCAGCATTTGTGTATGAGAGAGAGGCAGAGAGAGAGAGAGAGAGAGAGAGAGAGAGAGGGGGGGGGGGAGAGAAAAAAACAAATGAGGTATTGGCTTAAACTCTGGCTAGCTCAATCAAAGAGGATTGAATATGTTGGCAGAATTGTACACTCTCAATAGACATAATTTTATGAAACATGAACTTGATTCATATATATATTTTTTTTTCAGTTTCTGCATAATAATGAGAAGGAAAAAATTAGCGGTGCATGAGTGTTTGCAAACAAAACCATTAAAATGTATCATTGATAAAAATAGCAAAGAGAGCGATATATATATATCCGATATCAAACATTTACATGTTGTAATACCCCCCCCCCCTCCCCCCCCTTTTTTTTCCCCCCTTTCTCTGTCTCTCTCTCTCTCTCTCTCTCTCTCTCTCTCTATATATATATATATATATATATATATATATATATATATATGTTTGTCTATCTGACTCTCTCTCTCTCTCTCTCTCTCTCTCTCTCTCTGTGTCTGTGTCTGTCTCTGTCTCTCAAGCCACAGTTTTTGCATGTTTCGCTTCTCGCAAGATCAGGGTCAAGCACGTGATTGAGACGTGTCAAATGTTTTTCTTCTTTTTTTCTTTTTGGAACAATTACATAATTTTGTAGTTTCTAAATTAAGGTTAAGAGTCATCCGAGACAAGTATACTCACACTCGTTCTACTTCTATTTCCTTAGTTCGCTTCGGTCAAGCCCAAACATTCTATTAATAGCATACTTTTTTTTAATCTACCATGAGTGATCCAAGCTTTTTTTTCCTTTTAGTTCACCCTTGTTTATAAAATAGCGAGTGCTCCCAGCATGAGACAAGTGTTTTGCCTAATGCCATGAGTGTTGGCTTCTTGTTTGGTTTTATACAAAATGACTGCGTTGTTCAAAATATGGCCTCTTGTAAAGGATTGATTTGAAAGGATGAGGAGAAACTGGGAGAGGAGGGAGAAAGAGTAGTGGGGTTGGGAGTTGGGAGAAAAGGGGCTGAACTTCCATAGTTTTTTTTTTTATTTTCATCTTCCCAGAGTGATCATATCACACTTATGACAGTTAATGCAAAAAGGGTTGGACTGATTGGTGTTTGTGGTTTAATTCAAAATTAATGTGGACCAGTTTCTAAATTCATCATTGGGCAGTTAAAAGTTTTACAAATAGAAGTTAAGTTGAATAAAACATTTGATAATAATAATAATAATAATAATAATAATAATAATAATAATAATAATAATAATAATAATAATAATAATAATAATAATAATAATAATAGTAATAATAAGAATAAGAATAAGAATAAAAATAAGAATAATAGTAATAATAATAATAATAATAATAATAATAATAATAATAATAATAATAATAATAATAATAATAATAATAATAATAATAGTAATAATAAGAATAAGAATAAGAATATTAATATTAATAATAATAATAACCAATAGCTTAAAGGAAACCTGTTGAAGTAGTAAATGTAAACAGGAAGTTTGGTCTACAGATTTCCTTTAAGCTATTGGCCTTGATTTTTAATTCCCCCCCCCTCCCCCCTCCAATTTCCCCTCCCCACTTCTTCTTCTTCTTCTTCTTCTTCTTCTTCTTCTTCTTCTTCTTCTTCTTCTTCTTCTTCTTCTTCTTCTTCTTCTTCTTCTTCTTCTTCTTCTTCTTCTTCTTCTTCTTCTTCTTCTTCTTCTTCTTCTTCTTCTTCTTCTTCTTCTTCTTCTTCTTCTTCTTCTTCTTCTTCTTCTTCTTCTCTCTGTGTGTCTGTCTCTCTATCTATCTATGTGTCTCTTTCGCCTGTACTTCTATTCTCTAACTATCGATTTCTTTCAATTATATTTACATTAAATTTCTTTTCTCCTCAGGATACTTACCTTTTTGGAGTTTAATTGATTTATTTATTTCTTCATTATTTCATAAACACTTGTGTAGTCAATTTTTAATATAATAT
This sequence comes from Elysia crispata, assembly GCA_033675545.1. Classification (NCBI taxonomy): domain Eukaryota; kingdom Metazoa; phylum Mollusca; class Gastropoda; family Plakobranchidae; genus Elysia; species Elysia crispata. Next base: position 123,773 of record JAWDGP010005389.1, on the reverse strand, counting down.
AATTTATATATATATATAATTTATATATAATTTAAAATATTTTTTTTAAACTCCTGTATAAAAAAAAATTTTTGTTGTTGTTGTTGTTGTTTTTTTCTGTGACCCTTTTCTTTACACATTTGTTATAATTTTTTTTTTCTGTGTATACTTCCACATTAATTGCTTTTTTTTTTAATTTCATTTTCATAGTTTGTATTTCAAATTTATATATGTGAATATCATTGTGTGATTTGTCGTTCTTGTTTTTGTGCCTGACGAAAGCGCAAAGCCGAAAGCTCACGTGTTTTGTTTTGTACATTTTGGAACTGCACTCTACCTATTTTTTTTTTATTTTTTTTACGGTGCTTCACTACTACTACTACTGCTACTACTACTACTACTACTACTACTACTACTACTACTACTACTACTACTACTACTACTACTACTACTACTACTACTACTACTACTACTACTACTACTACTACTACTACTACTACTACTACTACAGTAACTACTAATAAGATCACCGCTACTGGAGATTCTATTTCTATTCCTATTACTTATGCAAGCTACATCATTCTGATCAGACTACATGAATCGCTGTTAGGTCTACGTGCAAAAACCTACAGGACCTTTTATCGTTAGGTTTGTTTTGATCTGCATGTTCAAACAAGACAAAATGGATACAGCTGTGGTGGCAAAGTAGATTGACGGGAAGAAAGAAAAGAAAGAAACTCGTTCATGCCAAGGTGATAAATTACATGTACGTTCTTATCTTAATATTTCTGACGCTATGGCTACACGTAGAAGTTTAAGAGGCTATGGAAAAAAGTACCGCATAACAATGATGCAGACATCGGTGCATTTTCAATGAAGGCGTAACTTCTTTTTCTTTTTCTTTTAGATCGGTTGTTCGCTTTCTTTATCATTAAGATGATTTTCGTAGTTCCTTCACAATATCATTTTCAATTATAAAAAAATAACCTTGAATGGCGAAAGATAACCACAATTATATAACGGTCAACTAGTTATAGAAAATGGATAAAGAAAAAAAAATCAGAAACTGTACACAATTTTCAAAACACCACGAAATAGAAAGTGGACACATTAACCAATAGGAGTTCCGTGTAAGCTCTCTTGAATTCTCTTAATGAGCTGTAAAACTTAGCTTTGTGTCCTTGTGGCTATGTGAAGGCAGGTGGGCAGTATGACTTGATCACTGGGTTTTTCGTCTCATTCTTGGGATTCCCGCTGTGTGCAGAATTCGATCCGTTTGCGACATCTGTTCTCATTGAACTCAGAAAATAATCCAGTTGGAAAATGGTTGACCTGACAACATACGGTCATACTTTAAATGGGTATAACTGGTTTCTTATGTCATAACTGAGTTGAAGTTAGAGTGAGTGAGGAATTTGAGACACACAGAGAGAGAGAGAGAGAGAGAGAGAGAGAGAGAGAGAGAGAGAGAGAGAGAGAGAGAGAGAGAGAGAGAGAGAGAGAGAGAGAGAGAAAGAGAGAGAGAGACAGAGACAGAGACAGAGAGAGACAAAGAGAGCGAGTGAGAAAGAAAGGGGTGCAAGAGAGAGATGGCAGACGCAGATTGATAGTAGAAAAAAGGGGGGAAATGGTGCGGAAAAAGGAGGGGGGGAGAAGAAGAAGAAGAAAAGAGAGAGAGAGAGAGAGAGAGAGAGAGAGAGAGAGAGAGAGAGAGAGAGAGAGAGAGAGAGAGAGAGAGAGAGAGAGAGAGAGAAAGAGAGAGAGAGAGAGAGAGAGAGAGAGAGAGAGAGAGAGAGAGAGAGAGAGAGAGAGAGAGAGAGAGAGAGAGAGAGAGAGAGATGAACCACATTGAAATGAGGCATTGGGGAGGGGATGGGGCGAGGGGTTTGAAAGAGATATAGACCATGACGTTTTTGAAAGCAAGAAGGAGCAGATACGGAGAGGAGGCCCTATGATGAAAAAAAAAGTGACAATAATTGATAGAAGAAAAGAAGAAGATAAAAAGAAAATAAAAGAAGAAGAGAGGTAGGGAGGGAAAAAAAGACAGAGAAAGGGAGAGATAACGAAAGAAAGAGAGAGAGAGAGAGAGAGAGAGAGAGAGAGAGAGAGAGAGAGAGAGAGAGAGAGAGAGAGAGAGAGAGAGAGAGAGAGAGAGAGAGAGAGACTGTCCGACAGACATACTGACAGACAGAGAATAATAAAAAAAAAAAAAACCAGTTACAGGGATAAGAGAAAGAAGACAGAAAGAGGCAAAGGAAACAAAACCGTTCGAGGATTAGATAGATATTCATGACGCAGAAAATCAGTTATGGGAGGGAGATACAGAGATCTAGATCCAAATAATACAAACGAGGGGAGGCTGAGGTGATCAACACAGAGGAGGAAGGACGTATTGGTATGGGCGAGTGAGCGGGGCCATACGACAATGACGCGGATTCTCTGAGGACGAGATCTTCGTTCTTCTTTATATTGATGAGCATGTTCAAACATGCCCAAACTTGCTTCAGGTATTGAAACTCACAGCTGCTTCAATAACTGATATGTGTGAGTGTGTGTGTGAGCCTGTGTGTGCGTGTGAGTGTGCGCGAGCGGTTTTTCCCCCTTTTCCTAACTTTCCGATTTTTTGTTGTTGTTCGCGAAATTGCAATAAATAAATAAATTTTAATTACAACTGCAGGAGAGAATAAAAAGGTGTAACCACTCTCGCACTCTCTGTACTGTACTCAATATCTTAGAAGCATCTAAGTAATTTGAATAACTCGTCGGCTACGGGTAGAGAATGTAAATTTCTCATTGCATATTATCAGGAATTAACATTTCCTAACCGTAACGACATAGTTGTCCAACCTAAAGCAGTGACCCACCGATACAAAAACTGGTTTGTGCCTTCAGTCAAGTGTCAGCTGCAAATGTAGTCTGATCGATTGTTAGAAATACGCCCAAGCCAAGCTTTAATCTCCTCTCATCTGATTTTATCTTATCTCAAGTAGGTCCTAAGTTTGGGTAACAGATTCAGTCGTAGATTGACCTTATAACCTAACCATTCCTGAAGTTACATGAAGTGTGATAAAACCAAAATAAAAATAAAAAAGGGCGCTGATAAACTAGGGTTTATTTTAAAAAAGACTTTGATCAAAGAGGAACTAACATTTTAATTCTATATTTAACAATTAATTTAAGCTGAGAGTATCCTTTGCTTGTTAATGAAGCATGTGAATTTCGTGAATGATTCGTTTCTTTCTATATTTTTTTCCCCTCTTTTTTTCTTTTTCTTTTGTAGGCTTTTTAGCACAGCATACTAAATGCCTTTATTTGCTTAAGACCAAGTGAGTTTGGCCCGTGCCTACGTCCTTCGGAGGAACGACGCAATTTATTGCATCGCGCCTTCATCAAGAGCCACAATCATTTTGCTTCACGTTAGCTTCTGACGTTTAAACACTTATCTAATGCTTTTCAGAGAGGACACCAGAACCCACACCATGCGTGCCAGTAGTAGTTCAGTATAGTGTGTGAAAAATCGCGCATTATATCCTGCCAAATGTGCGTACGTTAGTGAACCAACTTGAACTCGCAGACGAAGTCAAGTCCCAACATGAACCTCTTGCACCGCCCCCTGCTCGCTGTGATTGGCCGAGCGCCGTAGACCGATGACATCATGCTTTGAAAAGGAAGAAAAGGAAGGGGTGCGCAAGGTTTCATTCCAAAGTAGGCTAAAGCAGGGAACTTCTCACAGCTTTCAGTTAGCGCCAAGGCTTAGAGGGAACTTGTCAAAGGATTATTGTTATTAATTCACGTGTACTAATATTACCATTATTTCACCTTATTGATATTGAAGCAGCTGGTAAGTCTTGTTTTTATTCACCATAGTGTATTAGAAACTTATAAGCCATGTCCGCTCGCGAATTTTCAGATCTAAATCTATTTTCCTTTCGTTTGGGCGCAGCCTCTTTCGCTTACGTAATCTACACCATGCTGGTTTGTTTATAAACAAAGCAGTCAGGAATGCTTTCCAATCCTACTGTCTTTTTTTCAGGAATAACCGGGTCATCATTTAAAATACAAATAAATAAATTATTTGGATTCTAGATCTAATCGACTTTTCAGTTATGTATAATTATTAAAATTGTAATGGAGATGAAGATTGGAAAAATATCAGCTGAATAATCAAGATGTTCTAGATTAGACATAATCTGGATCTAGATCTAGATCAGAATCGTTCTTTCTCTGGAGTCAAGTTTGTCCAAAAATAAACCAAATGCAATTATTGGATGATTTTTTTTTCTTACATTACAATCGTCTCAAGAAGAGCAATGATGATTTTAAAGTGCTGAGAAGGGAATTGTTTATTATACAAATTGGTGGTTGGTGTATTTTGATTTGCAACTTTTAAAAGGGACATAACCATTATTTTTTCCTTTGATTTTGTAGGCCTATATAAGTTTTAAAGTATTGAATCAGTTTTGATATCACCCTGCACTGTCTGAACGTTTTACACTTAATCAAGATCTTGATTAAAGTTAGCTGAAGGGCTATGTTTTATAAATTAGACATCTTTCACTTTCAAACCACTGCTTGCTTGCAGGAAGCTGCAATAAATCTTATCAATTTTATTTTAAAATTTTCTTTTGTTATATCTGCCAGTAGGGTTTGGATTAAGCCCACAAATTAATTTAATTCAACAAAATAATTATGTGTATGGTTAGATAAGAATCTTAAGAAAAGAGCTAAATCTTTCAAGGGAGGAGGGGACTTATTTTGTAAAAATGTTGATAATTTCTGGCCAAAGCACATGTGTGAAAGAAGCAACCTATGAAAACTTTTTGTGTTACTCAATTTTAGATGTATCCATATACATAATTATGTATTTGAGGTAAAGCTGGTGTAAAGAACAGTCTTATTTTGATACAGGATTCAACTCTAGAATCTTGATCTTGCTCTATATTAAAGGTACAGTGCCTTGTGCTCTATCTAGATTAAAATAATCATAAATTCATAACATCATGTCCAATTTCAATAATTTAACTGACGTCCTTTTTTTTTTTTCTTTGCTTGCTCTTGCGCACTATTTTTATAACTCCAATCGAAAGCTGAGTGGATAAATCTTCCTCTTATTTGAAATGAATTTGAAAAGAATGTCTTTGTGCAGGATGGATATGAGAATATAAACAAGTGTGCTAGATATTCTAGAGCATTGTTTATATAATGGTTAATGCTTATAGGTACTTGAGAATTATAACTAGTGTTGTAGTGCAGTCTGTTAAGGTTGCCAATGCTTTCATAAGAATAATAACTAGTATTCTAGTGCACCCTTTATCATAGTGGTTATTGCGTTAAGTAAGAATTACAACTAGAACTCCAGTGCACTGTTTATTATGGTGGTTACTACTTTAGCCGCGACGCGTGTGCTGGCAGCAAAGGTTGGATTCTCCACAATACTACATGTATTAACTTTGGAGCATGTACAGATCCCAGCGCGCGTGTTTACTTTAGGAGGTTGCGGGCCGAGAGCAAATTAATGCGGCGCACTTCGTCTCGATACTGCATTGCCATGCTCTGGTGCACTTGTCCTGCAGTCGGCTGGGGCTGCTCGACCGGGTGCTGTAAGCTGTCGCTGTGCCTTTTAAAACCTGTAAACGTAATCACTGATCCAGCATGTCGTACCTCGACGCGCGCGCTCCGGTGGCGCGCCGTTCAAGCCGCACATGCGTATAAGTACGCTCTGCACTCCCTCCTCCCCCCCACCGCGGATGAATAATACTTTATAAATAGTCCAGAATCTGTATTCACTTACAAGCCTCTTCTATCAGCAGTATTGATCTGACTGGTGCCTCTGATGGAGCCCGGCAGTCATTAAATACGCAATCACGAGCACTAACCTTGATTGTTCCGATGTTGGCATTTTTCCCCCTCTGTTGCCGAGAGATCTATTTGTTCGGATTGCAGGCGTAAAATGTTGATAGAAAATTTGCCGCTGTATAGAAGTTAGAAATCCAGTGATGCAAAGGAGATGCAATATCCGATACTAAAACTGGTGTGATAACAATTTTGAAAGATGGTTAAGGTAAGAGGTAGGTTTACGTTACATGCCTCATTGAACTTGTTCAAAAGCATAGCTAAAAACCTAAAAGTACTAAAAAAATAAAATAAATAAAAAAATAAATAAGTAAATGGATTAAAAAAAAATTGCAAATGGCAATTTTAAAAGTTGTTACATTTATATATACCTTGTTTGTCAACTATTTTCCCCACCATCACGTAGTCTTTTTACCCCTCCTCTGAAATCTCTTTTTCGAT